>ONZH01002415.1:0-39452 GCA_900303285.1 Rhinella marina | reverse complement strand
CCTGGTATGTTAAAGTTATACTGTTCAAATATAATTGGCTAAATTGTAAGTGTCCAAGGGAGTGTGCCTTTATTGTAATTTAATTGCAATGCATCCTTAATCAATTATATTATTAAAAAAACCTCAGTACTTCTAAATTAAGTTAAATCAGAACGGAACCTTTACTGTCTGATCACTTTGCACATCATACATTAAAGGGGTTTTCCGAGTTATATATATTGATGACCTATCCTTAGGATAGGTCATCAATATCAGATCGCCGGGGGTCCGACACCTGGCACCCCCTCCGATCAGCTGTTTGAAGAGGAAGCACGTGCCGTACCAGCGCTGCCTCCTCTTCATTGTTTACACGCTAGCCGTAACATGGGTAGCGGTGAGTAGGTGTAATTACACCTCACCGCCCCATTCATTTCTATGGGAAGGCACGTTCCCATACACATTTTAAACCTTTTTGCTTTAAATGTTAAACATTTTTTTTAGTTTTAAAAACCTTATTTTATTGGTTTGCTATACCAAGCAATTATTAGATTGCTACTCTCATATACAATGCATTAGCTTTGGAGTCTATGAGAAATGTTCTAGTTTTCTATGGAGCCCTGCCACAGACAGGGGCTCCATAGGAAACACTATACAGGAGCCTCCTGTCATAGGGGGAGGGAGCCGGAGCATACCCTGTAGCGCATGCCTCCGGGTTTTCGCATGTTCGGATGCCGTGGTCAGGATTGACTACGGCATCCGAAGTGTTAAATGTCCGCGACTGGCATTATCGTTGGTCGCGGACATGAGCAGCGAGTGTCTGCTGTGTGAAACAACAGGCACCCCGCGGCTATTGCGCCCATCTTTAAAGACCCGGTCAGCGCTGTACTATACGGTGCTGGTCGTAAAGGGGTTACCAACACCTTTTTAGGGTGGTCACTAAGGGGCCTTACACCTTGGTATGGCAGCTCAGTCTAACCGCGGCACTGGTCTCCTATGCAGTGGAAAACGAGGGCTCAGCTCTCACATAAGAGCCAGGCTCCTGCTCTAACAGCCCAGAATGGCAGAAGTGTCAATCCAGGCCATTTAACCCTTTAGATGCTACAGTCAATAGCGACGACGGCATCTAAGCGGTTACAGACAGACTGGACTCTGTCTCCTATCAGCGTCCCACGAATGAAAATGCAGAGTGCCGATGTCTTGGCATGGCTGCCTAGGGCCTAATGAAGACCCAGGCCTGCATCTCTCTGGCACCGCCTGCTGTTGGATGTCAGTATAGCGCGGACAGAATAATATATTGCATTGTATAAGCA
The DNA here is from genome assembly GCA_900303285.1 of Rhinella marina. Classification (NCBI taxonomy): domain Eukaryota; kingdom Metazoa; phylum Chordata; class Amphibia; order Anura; family Bufonidae; genus Rhinella; species Rhinella marina. Next base: position 38,163 of record ONZH01002415.1, on the reverse strand, counting down.
ACGCAATTTATTATATAAGCAATTAAAAGACAGCCTATTAAAGTCCCCATGTGGAATTAGTAAGTGCTGCATACATTGTAGCCATTCAGCCTGACTGTGGGTGCATTGTGACCCTCAAGTTGCCACAGGAGAAATCCAAATCGGATGTTATTAGTATAAGTCTGTTTTTATTTTAGCAGCACATTTCCTTCTAATTATGTGCGGCCACAAGTCACCCCAACTGTCATCCCAGAAGAGGACTGTGCTGCTGACATGTCTTTTTATTCCGACTTCTTTGGAATTTAGTAGGGATTTAATCTAAAATGTTCTTAAATTACTTTTACAGTTTTCCAGAAAACATTGCATCCGACTCAGAAGATGTGGAGCCAAAAGCCATGATCATTGGCACCAACAACGTGTTTGAAGTTGGCTGCTGTATCCTTCCCTTATCTACACATGTCGCGTCTAATGCATTCCAAAAATAAAATGTCAGTGGCACATTTAAAACATTTTTAGGAAACTTAAAAAGGGTTGTCTGGTATTTTACAAAAGTAGTATAACAGAAGAAAAGCCGATACAAAAAAAATAAATCACCATTACTCACCTATTAAAGGGGTTGTCTCACTTCAGCAAATGCTATTTATCATTGTCTGAGACAATGGGGGCATGTGGCTAGAATGTGCCCACATTGTCTGATAGGCGCTCTTAGGCTTCTAGATGGGATTTTTTTATGTGTCTATAAAGTACGAATTTACAGATGCTAGTTGTGGAAGTTTGACGGATACCAGTGTTAATTGTCCCTTCTGACCAGGTCATCCTTAATCCTATTTATCTATTACTAAATTAACTTCTAATGAATTAAACTCTTTATAATCGCTCAGTCTGACTCCTTTATATGGCATTTATTCATATGCGGGATAGGTGTTTTCCAGTACATACTACCATACTAACCAGAAATACGTCTATATTAGGCATATTGTGGTGCAAAGGTTCTTGGCCCAACAATCTGTGACTTTTCCCCACTCACATCAGGTCTAAAAAATTAGCTGGGGAAGGGGACAGGCCTGGAGGCCCATCTCATTTACCATTTTTTTACCCCTAAAAACGTCGAAAATGGTTTAAATGTAAGACCGCTCGGAAGCTGCCTTACATTTAGAGGCGTCGGTGTGTCTGCCGGAGTTATGTAGAGTCCGGCGCCTCTACATAACTCCGGCAGATCCACCGCCAGCTAAAGGGATGATTCAGACCAGCGTCTAAAACGCTGAGTTCCATGCGTTAATTTTGTACCTTACATTGTATTAATTTTCTAGCTTTTCTTTATTGTGAAAGACCTTAATGCTCATATCTAGATTCTCAAGCAATGAAGATAGGAGATAACAATGTCATTGAATCCAAAGGTAAGCTGTACGCATCTTCAATCTCCATTAAGGTGTATAGATTTTATTTTCGACTTAGTTCTCACACTGCTTGAAATACCAGCTGGATACCAGCTGTCCTTCCATTTTATACATACGCTGGTTTTACACGCAGTAAGGTAGCTGTATTATTCAAATGTGCCAGAATTTAACTGTTGCAGACACTTTTTTTTTGCCTTGTTCGAGAAGAACGGTGAAAGTGGTGTGGCTTAGTAGTCAAGGGAGTGTAGACAACAATGTGTCAAAATTCAGGCACAAGATTCCTACACAAAGCAAGCCATCTAATAGGTGGTATAAAATTAGACTAGGTGTAAATTATCTGAATGTTATGGGCAAATCTTTGTTGTTTTTAGGGTCTGTTGCATTTTTTCAGATTGCAATATTTGGGCCTTATTTATCAAAACTGTCTAACTGTAAAATTGTCTGAGTTTCCCATGGCAACCAATCAGAACTCAGCCTTCCTTTCTTAAAGTGCTCTGAAAAAAAATGAAAGCTGAGCTGATTGGGTGCTTTGGACAGCTAACACAGTTTTAAAGCCTAATGTAACAAAATAAAAAACAGCAAACACTTGACAAAAGCAGATGTTATAAAAGCACTTGAAAATTGTCTGGAAAAAAGGCAGTGAAAAGACAGAAATAAAAAGTGTGCTTGAAGGAGTCATTATAGGGTTTTCAGGTCTTCCATAATGCATATGTAACATATTTCAAATAGACATTGTCAGAGTTTAAAAAAGGCAGGGATGGTAGTAGAATAACAAATGAAAATTCAAATAAAAATCTATACTCAGTCCTGAATTACCTCCATTTCCATGCCGCCACTCCGTCCTCCCTTCTGGATTTTGTTTTCCTGGCTGCAGTTTTTCTATACTGAGTGCAGTTTTTATAACCTTTTATGTGGCATTTTTTTCAAAGCAACCATGTGAATCTTTTTTTTTTCCCCCTGACATTTTATCCCCTATAGAAAAGGATATGTCAAAACAACAAGAGCTTTATCATGCTGCATTAAAAAAAGACCCTAAAAACAGTACCTAATTTACAAAAATGACTTTCAGCTAAAATCTGCAGGTGCAAAAAACACCACAAACCACAAAAAAGCCACTAAAAAAACCTATATGTGAACCTACCGGTTTTCATTCTCAGGGTTTTTTAATGTGTTTTTTTTTTAAACCAAGAGGACACACATAAAGGAAACACCGAGCCTCTTTTTGACTCCACTCCTAACTTTAGTTTCAAAAACTGCATACAAAATTTAGGCTAGGGCTACACGGCAACACTGGTCACGTAACACGTGATACGTGATCAGATCTTGATGGTATTGTGACTATGATGGGAAAAGCCCCTTTCTATCATTATCACTTTCAATAATTGAGTGCTTTTAGTCTAACATAAGTTTTCTCAATTTAGGCAAAAATATGAATTAGTTCTTTGTGAAGCTCGCACTTGGCAATGCAAAGTAATGATATTGGTATAATATATTGACATGGTGAATATTCTTCTGCTTCTCCTTTGTTAGCTTATGTAGGAAGAAATGTCATTCTAACCAGTGGCTGCATAATTGGTGCTTGCTGCCAGGTGGACACTTGTGAGGTTATCCCTGAGAATACAGTCATATATGGATCTGAATGTCTACGCAGAGTACAGACAGAGCGCCCCCAGGTTGGTACTGTGCATGCACTTCTCTACTATACAGTAGATTAACGTGAATGGATTTTTCCACTGACAATACGTAGCCCCTGTGCAGTGTCTCCCCATCAAGTGAATGGGACTGAGCTGCAGTACTAGGCATAGCCCTTGCTAGATGTTCTTCACCTGCATGGTATGAGTGTGATTTCTTAAATGGCCTCTGTACTTTCAACAAACTTTGTATGTATCAATAGTATGGGTGAATGTAAGAAACTTTGCAATATATCTTATCAGAAGAAATGCCTCTTTTTTTTAACTTATCAGCTCCCCAAACTAACATTTTCTACGTTGACAGACAGACGCAGACGTTCACTAAAGGGTCTGTCCTTAGAAGTCTAAGGCATTTTCTTTTATTTGATTGTGTCATCGATTTATGCAATATTATGTGAAAAGTTTTTGACCGTTTAAAATCCCATTCACTACAGTGTAACATCTGACTGTTGCTGTACATTAGCACACTGGCAAACAAAAAAAATACCACAAAATCACAGTTTAGAACATATGTTGGTCATAGACCTAGAGTCTTGTTTTTTATCTACTTTTGTTTTATATTAATGAACACTTTTTCAAATTAATAGTTGACACTTGTTTTTCTTCTTGGAAATACAGCCACAAACTTTGCAGTTGGACTTCCTCATGAAGATTCTTCCAAATTATCACCACCTCAAAAAGACCACAAAAATCAGCAATTCTTCAGTGAAGAACTAATGCATCCTTCTCCGAATTGCCACTTTCAGCTCTGTTCTCTTGTTTCTTTTACTCTAAGTATTTACTTTACCATTGTTTTTCATGCTATTTATTTATTCGTTTTTTGCCATATGTTTTACATTCTAAAGATAGATTATAGCAAAAAAATGTACAATGGGGCATAGCTTTCTTTATTCCAATAAAACAACTGTAGCAACTGGTAATATATCAGTTGTTGTGTTCTTCTGCTACATCTGCCTATAATACAAGAAAATGCTACTTAGTCTCCACTTGACAATCCCTAAATTTCCTGGACAAGTGTAACAGGTTTAAAATTAAAAATACATTTCTTTAAAGAGCATCTGTCAGGTAGATTGATCAAGCTGAGTAAAATGATACTCTTTTTTTTTCTGAAGGGTGACCTGCTACAGGGATGTATTAATATTTATATTTATCCCTTCGTCCTATGACAGCACCCGGAGAGAGGATCCGCCTTCCAGGACAGGAAACCCACAGGTATAAATCTTCTAAGGAGCCTCTCCCCTTCAGTGTGGTTTCCTGTCCTGGGAGGACAACCTGCAGGTATTTGTTGTTTTTTTACAGGGGAGTAGTTTCTCCCTATGATCAGGGCTTCTGGGCGAAGGTACGCGCCGGGGAGGTCCCCGCTCCACGTACCTGGAAAATGGAGGCGGTTTCCGGGCTGAGTGTTGGTCCGGAGCGAAGGGCATGGCGGCGCACGCTCCCTCCCCGGGGAGTCTGCAGACCGGGGGGGGGGGGGGAGGAACTACATACAGCGTGAAGACGCGGCGGTTTCCTCCTTCCGGCATGGGAAAGTGGGGGCAGGGCCGCACGGAGATGACGTCAGGCGCCGGGCGCATGTTGAAAAGGCGCCAGGTTCGCTATATGAACGGGGAAGCCGGCAGCACATCGCTACAGCCTACGATAGCAGCATTCTCCGATTGCCATCCGATTATAGCCCAGGTTCAGCCCGCCCTGAGATCCTTGCTGGGTGCTACCGGATCCAGGGAGAAGGGGACACCCGGATGGAGAGCCCCAGTGAAAACCCCAAGGACCCTGTTACCCCAGTGCCTGTGGTAGGATGTGGGTATGGGTCTTTGTCTATTTTTTTTTTCCCCCTCTGGGGTACTTACTTATACAGTATTCTGTGATTGTCTTATTAGGATAAGCCTAGAAAAGCAACATCCAAATCACGTCATAAGGAATGTGGGATTTGTAAAACTAAGTTGGATCCCTCTTATGTTAAAGCCCTTTGTAAGCGGTGTATTGAGAACACTATTGCTGAAGAATCACCTACTATGATGAAATGTATGAAAAGGATGATTAGGGATGAAGTGCATTCCACCCTTTCTTCCCATAAGGAATATCGTCCTCATAAGTCTAAACGGGCAGATAAAAGTATGATGGTTTCCCTAGATTCTAATGCTTCTAGCTCTGAAATGGAGCTAGAGAGCGGAGAAGTTGATACAGTCTCCTCTTCCTCAGATGACGATGGAGGTGGAAGACCGTTTTTTCCTTTACAGGATATGGATCAACTTATTAAAGCTGTAAGGGCGACTATGTCATGTTTGAGGGCCTAGAATCAAGAAAAAAGCGCACCTTCTTTGTACATAAAAATGTTTCATCCATGATTGAGAGGGAATGGCGACACCCGGATAAGAGAAGCTTTATTCCAGGTGCAGTCAAAAGAAAGTATCCCTTCGCTGATGAAGATTGTGCTCAGTGGGATAGGGCCCCCAAGATAGATGTCCCTATTGCTAAGGTATCCCTTAAATCTTTGCTCCCCTTTGACGACCTGGGGCAACTTAAAGATCCTATGGACAGGAAGGCAGATAGTTGTTTAAAGAAGACGTGCGAGTCAGTTGGAGCAGCATTTAAACCATCTGTGGCAGCTACTTGTACTTCTAGAGCCTTAATTCTATGGTTGAAACAGTTAGAGGAACAAATTAGGGAAAAAACTCCAAGGGAAAAAATTCTAGAATCCTTGCCGGTGATCGCTAAGGCAGCAGATTTTTAAGCTGATGTCTCAGCGGACTCGGTCAGGTTATGTGCTAGGGCTTCTTCTATGGCTAATACCGCAAGGCGTGCGTTATGGCTTAAGAATTGGTTGGGCGATGTAGCCTCTAAAAGTCGTCTATGCAGTATACCTTGTGAGGGGAAATTTTTGTTTGGGCCCGCTTTAGATGATATACTGGAAAAGGCGGGGGACAGGAAAAAAGGATTCCCTTCTTACTTTCGGGGGAAAAATTTCTCTTTTCAGAGAGGTAGAAAGTTTAAAGAGAAAGAAAAAAAGTCCCATTAGAAGAGACGATAAGTGGAAGTTTTCTAAATCTAGAGCCAAAGGGTTTCTCTTTAGAGGTCAACCCTCAGAGGCTAACAAGAAGGACAGTTCCCAATGACGCCAGGGTGGGGGGAAGACTAAAAAACTTCCTCCCAGCATGGGAAAAAATTTCAAACAATTCCTGGATTTTATAGTCTCTAAAAGAGGGTTTCAAGATAGATCTAAAATTTCAGCCCCCAGAGAGATTTATAATTACGAGATGGCATTCTCAATGTCAAACAGCCCTAGAAAAAGAGGTGCAAAAGCTTCTAGAAAAGGGAGCCCTGGTTGTTTGTCCAAAAGAAGAAGAGGGGATGGGATATTATTCTACCCTCTTCCTTGTGAAGAAACCGAACGGGGAGTTCAGGACTATAATAAATCTAAAATCCCTGAACAAATTTCTTCATTACAGGCACTTCAAAATGGAGACAATAAGGACAGTTGTGGACCTCTTATACGGGGATTGTTATATGGCAGTTCTAGACATCAAGGACGCCTACTATCATCTTCCGATTTTTCGTGGCCATCAGAAGTACCTGAGAGTAGCGTTAACCTTTCGGGGCTGTCTGAGGCATTTTCAGTTCCAGGTGTTGCCCTTTGGGATTGCCATGGCCCCAAGGATCTTTACAAAATTAATATCCGAAGTAGCAGCCCATATAAGAGAGAAGAACACCCTGTTTCTCCCTTACCTCGACGACTTTCTGATTATAGCATCATCTCATCAGGAGTGCATGAATCAACTACATCAAGTGATGACTACCTTGGAGTCGCTCGGCTGGATTCTGAATCTGGAGAAGTCAAAGTTAAATCCTGGGAGGAGGCAACAGTTCCTCGGGATAATGCTGGACTCAAGGGTCCAGAGATCTTTCCTATCTCAAGAAAAAATCGAGAAGGTAATGTCGATAGTTCAGGAGTTAATATACAGATCGCAGATGTCCATAAGGAAAGCTATGTCGGTCTTGGGAACCCTGACTTCATGCATCCCTGCAGTTCAATGGGCCCAGATCCACAGCAGGGCCCTTCAGTGGGAAGTCCTGAGTGCCTGGTCAGGAAAGACGGAGGATTTGGAGTCCAGTCTGACTATTTCCGGGCAGGCTTGTCAGGCCCTAATTTGGTGGCTTTGTCAAGGGAATTTATCTCGGGGTGTCCCTTGGAGACTAGAAAATCCACTAGTAATCACCACGGATGCCAGTCCTCGGGGCTGGGGGGCTCATGTGGGGGATTTACTTCTCCAGGGGTTGTGGGAGCCCCGTGCCTCGGGCAGTTCCTCAAATCAGAAGGAACTCCTTGCGGTTTTCAGATCTCTTCGGGAGATACTGCCCATGGTTTGGAACCGTCATGTGAGAGTCTTATCAGACAATGGTTCCGTTGTAGCATATCTGAACCACCAGGGGGGCTCCCGTTCCGAGTCTCTGGGGACCCTGGCGGTTCAGATTTTTCCTCTAATAGAGGGAAAAGCCCTTTCTCTGACAGCCCTTCACATCAAGGGAAAGAGCAACTGGAAAGCGGATTTTCTAAGTCGACATTCCTTAGATCAGAAAGAGTGGTCCTTGAATTATGCCGTTTTTTCCAAGATAACAAGGTTGTGGGGGAAGCCGCTAATAGACCTGTTTGCTACCAGAGCAAACAGAAAGGTGGAGAAGTTCTTCTCCCTGACACTATCAGACAATCCGGTGGCGGTGGATGCTCTGATGCAACCATGGGACCAATGTCTTCTCTATGCTTTTCCCCCTCTTCAGATATTGCCCAAGGTCCTAAGGAAGATCAGGGAAGACAAAGCAAGGGTGATTCTCATTGCTCCGTTTTGGCCTCGTCGGGCTTGGTTTTCTTGGCTAAGAATCCTGTCGGAGTCAGATCCCGGGATTCTCCCAGACATTCCAGACCTTTTGAGTCAGGGTCCCATCCTTCACCCTCCTGTGAGAGGCCTTCATTTGATGGCATGGCTTTTGAACGGAGCCTGTTGTTAAGCAGGGGGTTGTCATCTTCAGTAGTTTCTACTATGGTAAAGAGCAGAAAGCCGGTGACTACGACCATTTATGCTAGAACTTGGTGGTCTTTCTTTAAGTTCCTGGGTATCCCGCCTTCTACTTCTGTTGGTATGAATTTACCGGCGGTTCTTGATTTCCTTCAGGAAGGAGTAAACAAGGGGTTAGCTATGAGTACCCTGAAGGTGCAGGTTGCGGCCCTTAGCGTACTGTTTGATTATAGATTAGCCTGTCATCCCTGGATTATGAGGTTTTGTAAGTCCATTTCTAGGTCTGTCCCTTTGGACAGGATCAGAACTCCTCCGTGGGATCTAAACTTAGTATTGCAGGCCTTGACTAAACAGCCCTTTGAGTCTTCCAACAGCACGTCAATTAAAAACTTAACATTAAAATGCGTTTTTCTGGTGGCCATTAAGTCAGCTAGAAGAATAAGTGAGCTGCAGGCCCTTTCCATTTCTCCTCCCTTCACGATTATTCAGGAAGACAGGATAGTGTTAAAACCTGACCCGCTTTCCTTCCGAAGGTAGTCTCTGATTTCCATAGAAGTCAAGTGGTTACCCTGCCATCTTTTTGCGTGGCTCCAAAAAATCAGAAAGAGGCAGAATTCCATAAGTTGGACGTGAGGGAGTGCGTACTTAAATATTTAGAAGCTACTAAGGAGTGGAGGAAATCTTCCTCCCTCTTTTTACAATTCTCTGGCCAAAATAGAGGAAAGTCAGCTAGTAAAAGTAGCATTGCTAGATGGATTAAACAAGCTATTACCTTGGCATATGTTTCCATGCAGAAACCTGTTCCTTCGGGTTGGACGGCTCATTCGACCCGAGCGGTAGCCACCGCTTGGGCAGAGAGAGCAGAGGCTTCGATACAAGATATTTGCCGTGCTGCTACTTGGTCTTCACCCTGTACCTTTTATAGACACTATAGATTGGATCTCTCTTCGGTGTCTGATCTTTCTTTTGGACGTAAAGTCCTTCAGGCTGTGGTCCCCCTCCTAATTGTGTTCACTCTGGGACATCTCCGGGTGCTGTCATAGGATGAAGGGATAAAAGGTCAATCACTTACCGGTAATTTGATTTTCCGGAGTCCATGACAGCACCCCCTTTTATTCCCTCCCTTATTTTTCTCCCTTCTGGGGTGTGGTCCTTGTGTGTTGGTGGTGGTAATTTTCACGGGTGTGCAGAAAAAAAAAAAAAGTGCTTTTCAGCTGATTGGAATATACATGAAGTAGAAGAAGGTGGTCTCTCGTCTCTGAAAACTACACTGAAGGGGAGAGGCTCCTTAGAAGATTTATACCTGTGGGTTTCCTGTCCTGGAAGGCGGATCCTCTCTCCGGGTGCTGTCATGGACTCCGGAAAATCAAATTACCGGTAAGTAATTGACCTTTTCTGCAGCTTACCCATTTTGAGCACCAAGGTTCTGTCCGTAGTACTTGGAGCACCGATAGCGCTAAGCTCCTGTGCTCTGTGTACGCTCCACTTTGATTGATAGGGATATACCATTCATCTCACCCTGTGTTCTCGCTCCTGAGCCTAGTCGGCTCAGTTACTCGGCACTTGTGCAGTGGATCTAATGCTGCTTTCCAAGTTCCTCAGATCCTCTGCACAAGTGCCAAGTCGGCACTTGCACAATTGATCTGCTGCTGCTTCTCAAGCTCGGGAATCAACATCTGATGCACTGCACAAGTGCCAAGTCACTTAGCCGACTCATCATGAATACACAGAGCAACAAGAGAGGTCTAGCCATGTCAATGAAATCAAAGGGAATGGGAGAAAGCACAGGGGTGTAGCATTAGTGGTGCTCCAAGTGCTACAACCAGCCCCTTAGGGCTCAAAATGGCCGATTTGCATAAATATAAAAATCCATTTATTGCTGCATCTATTGACCCTAGAAACAAAAGAAGGGTATCATTTTACTCAGCATGATCAACCCTACCAGGAGTCACATCACTGATCTCACAACTGCCACTGCTGTTTTGTCACTTTCTGGATCCCTGCTTGTCTCTGCTTCCTTGCCTCATCTCAACAAACAGGAAATGACAAGAAATCTCACCTTAGCCAATCACTGGATTTCCTACCATTTCTTATGTGTTGAGACTGGACCAGGAAATTGAGACCCATGGGGAACTGATAAGAGTCAGAACAGAAGCAAAGGCAGCAGTTGCCTCTCTCTTGGACCTTGGCAGCCTTCTTTCTAACCTTGTAGGCATCAGGCACCTCTGTTGGACTTTGTCAGCAGTGAACTCCTCTCTGTCCGATCACAGATCAAGTGAGCGCCTCATTCTCTCACATTAAAGGCAGCAGTCCTTTTGAACCATGTTGGCAGTGGATGCCTCTCTCGGGTAACTTGTCGGCAGCTGGCGCCTCTCTGTAGGACTCTGTAGGAAGCTGGGATCTTCTCATCAGTGGACACCTCCGTCAGGGACCACGTGTGCTGTGGTCGCCTCTCAGACCTTGTAGGAAGCTGGGACTTTGCTAGCAACCAACATCTCTCACAAAACTGAGTTGGCAAAGGGTGCCTCTCGGAGACCTTGTCAGCAGCAGGTACATCTCTCTTGGGGACCTTTTCGGCAATGGGTACGTCTTGGGAACCTTGTCAACCTTGCTATTGGCCAAACGACAGGTTCGTTCATCCCTAGTGTTGACAATTGATAATGATATACTAACACACTGCGTTGAATTAAACTGTTGTGAAACGGGACCCTTTCAGACAGTCTTTTAGTTGGACAATACAGGCATACACTGGCAGAGATACAGTTTCCTTGTCCAAGATTTATTGGTCACACTGGCAAAATTATACAGGCTTGTTTCAGCAACAAGTAAAAGTTCATGAAAAATAACTGTTCTTGCAGTCAGGTATCGACAAGGTGTGATACGGGTTTCTCACCCACTTTAGGCTCACCTGGAGCTTCCACTTGGCACAGTAGTCTTCTCAGTGGGTCTTACTCTCAGACCAGCATACACACTGCTCAGTGGAAGTTTTTTTTTTTTATATTAGTTTGGCACCTGGTTGCGGCAAGGAACACCCGGGATGGAGTGTGGGAATGACTTTCCCATCCAAGCTCTTCAGTCACTCCTAAATCCCCGACCCAAGATCCAGCTCTAACAGACTCGGTGACTTAGCATCACTGGTTACAAAATACCTCCGGGAATTACGTTCCTGAGACCAGAAGCCTCAGTAATACATATTTGCCATCAATGACCTTAATCCTCAAATGTTTACACTGGATGGTGTATTAATGCAGTACAATCCATTGAATTAAACTGCCGACACCGACACAGGCGCAATTAATTGTGCCTCACTACAGACATACTAGTATTGATGTGATGACAAGCACAATTACAAATGGTAGCTAAGTTGACATTTTTATTCATAATTAACAGACTGAGGTGCAACTAATTGTTGTTCCCCTTCTAAGAACACACTGCATACTGGTATTGACAATTTACAATGGTATATTGACGCAGTCCAATGTGTTGACTTTAACTGGTATATGAACACAGCTGTATAATACAGTCAATCTCACTGGTATTTTAATGCAGCGGTATAATTCAATTAACTGCTATATTAATGCAACTGTATAATCTGTTAAATTTCACTGGTATTTTTGAGGCAGCAGTACAATGCAACTAACGGCTATATTAACACAGCAGTATAATGCATTTAATTTCACTGGTATTTTACCTTAGCAGTATAATGCAACTAACTTCTATATTAACACAGCTGTATAATGCATATAATTCCACTGGTATTTTAGTGCAGCAGTATAATGCAACTATCTACTTATATTGACACAGCTTTATCATCCGTTCAATTTCACAACGTAGCAGTATAATCCAACAAATGCGTTATGCACACAGTTAATGTTCGGTCAATAATTTCCATCAGTGATTGTGAGCTGAAACTAGATTGGGGTCTAAACACAAAGGAAGTTTCCATTATACCTTATATCTGTGTGGTCTCAATCACTGATGGAAATCACTGACCAAAACACTAATGGGTGCATAAGATCTAACTGGTTTATTAACGCAGCTGTATAATGCATTCAGATTTTACTGGTATTTTAACACAGCACTACAGTGCAACTGCTATATTAAAGGGGTTGTCCTGCCATATATATTGATGACCTATTGTCAGGATAGGTTATCAATATCAGATCGGCGGGTAGTCCGATACCCGGCACCCCTGCTGGTCAGCTGTTCAAAGAGGGGGTCATTACACTACACATCATCTCCTGTTGAGCAACAACGTATTGTAATTAAAAGTACTCCCTCCATTCAAGTGAATGAAGAGAGTACTTGTCATTTACACTGCACCGTCAAAACTTCCGAGACAATGGTCAGTGTAATGAATAGGAAGCAGCACTCGCATGGAGCGCTGCCTCCTCTTCAGACAGCTGATCTGATATTGATGACCTATCCTGACAATAGGTCATCAATATATATATATGACATGACAATCCCTTTTACATAGCAGTATAATGCGTCCAGATTCACTAGTATTTTAACACAGTAGTACAATGCTTTAAATTGATCTGGTACATTAGCGCAGTAGTATAATGCGTTGAACTGCGCAATATTAAACGGCAGCAAAACTGCAACTGATTTTTAGAAAGAAAAAGGTGCAATTGTGCATTGTAGCCAATGGAATGTATTCTGCGGTGCTGGGACTATGGGGCACATTTATTAAGGCTGGCCTTTTAGACGCTGGTCTTAATAAAGCCCTGCACTGGCAGTGGATCCGCTGCAGTTTTGTAGAGGCACTGGCCTCTGTATAACTTTGGCGAATCAATGACCGATTCTAAATGTAAGACTGCTTCATAGCTGTCTTACATTTAGACTATTTTGAATGCCTAAAACAGTCATAGAAAATGGTAAAGGAGATGCCCCACTCATGCCACCCCCATTCCTTTAGACCTGGCGTGGGTGGGGAGAAGTCGTAAATTCTGGCACAAAGGACTTTTGCCCTGCAATCTGCACCAGAAATACACCATGGAAAATCCTCTAAAAGAAATGATATGCCCCAAAGAGGAGCCACTCCTCAACTCAAACTCCCATTTCTCCATCTTAATAAAGAGACAATACTTCTTCAACTTGTTATCCAGGAATAAATATTTTGCTTCCACTGCCAGAGCCCACAACTTACAATGTACTTGCGCTACGTTATCTATCTCACTACAAAGATCATGAGTGGTCACATGACTGCGCCGTCTGTGGAGACTGTATTTTCTCTAACATTATGACCAAGCCTCCCACGATGCCCTCCGTTACAATCCCCAGCCAAATGGTTGATGTCAGACCCATGTGATTTTGGAATGGGCCGATCTACGCTCTCAATCCACAAGCACGGTAGGCAGAGTCCAGGGCTTGTCATATCGAAGCTGTGTGGGAGGACACAGCAAGGGGATGATGGAGGGTGTAGTGGGTGGCGTTTTGACCCAGGGAAGGGTGTAGTAGGTGTTCTTGCAGCACAGAGCACTATGGGAAGCATGGCTCCTGCTCATTAGGGATGACTTTGGATGAAACATTCGCATAAAACTTCATTCTAATACTGTATGAACTTGGGTTTGGTTCCATCTAAGTCCACAACCCGGAAGTTCAGGTTGTAAACAATGGAGCATAGTGGGACCATGGAAATTGAAGTGACGAATCCGGAAGAGTTGTCAGGTACACTAAAGGTACACTTTTAGGTTCCTGCACAAACCCTTTAAGTAGGACTTTCAGGACCTGAAAACAATGTGCCTCCAAACATTTAGAGGCATTTACCGCATCGCTGTGACAAAAATAAGTCACAATTTATGGTGCACGTCATAGATGCATCATAATTTGGGACATTTTAAGTTTTTCGGCACTTTTTCAAAGTGCTGCAAAAAGGTAGCAGGGCTTTGCGCCACTTGCCACATTTACTATAACTTTCACCAGAAAATGCTGGAAGTTATAGCTGAAGTCTATGCCAGCCTTTAGCAACAGGGCAGAGATGCACCTAATTTATTATTAGGCATCTGCTTCTTACTAACTTAGACGCATCTCACACCAGTGCAGGGAAATCAATACTGTCGTATGGATACGCCAATCTTGATAAATGTCCCTCCTTGTCTAAGTAAATGACCACAAATTGATCCAAATCTTCAGAACACATTCATAAAATCTTAGAATACATTGGTGGCATTGCAATACCACTCATGTAGAACGCCATTACTTTAAAAATATATATGAGCTTTAGTTTAATCCAAGGCAAAATTTGATAAACCATTAGACAAAAGTTTAAAACACAATACTAGGAACAGAACAAGGGGGCCATCTGGTGGTCAAAAAGAAGAGCAGCATCCACAGACATCCAATATAGAAAGTATAATAACCAGGCTGTGAATACACAGCAGGTCACGGAATATCAAGGGCTCAAAGGCAGGTGCATGAACATAAACATAGCTACAGTATATGGTCCTATCATAATCATGTCCTATGGCTTTACTTACGAGATCTAGAAATGGGAAGAACAGGCTAATCATGACAAGTGGGCAGTGGCAAGGGGACCAGTGAAGACCCTATCAATCTATTTTTCAGACCATTTCCTTACAACCATGAAAGATCTTGAAATGTGATATTGGTTTCAATTGGTAATGGTTTCAACTTGTTGAGCAGAGATGATATCGAGTATATGTTCCTTAATCCATTTCTTTAATTCCTCTGATGTCATACACACATATACTTTCTAGAAAGGGCAAGTAGTATAAAAGATAACCACAATTATGGAGCAATAAATCTTCTGGGTTTTTTTTGTATTCTTTTTCACCCACAAGAAAAAATATGAGCTTCCTCAACACTGAGGCATTCAATACACTTCCTCATTTTGGTCCCATGGAGCCAATTATCTTCGCCAGATAATCCCTATGAAGGTAACTGTGGACTAATATGACCTGTAAATTCTGTCCTATTTGTTAATAGTATCAGCCAATATTTGTTCAATACCTTAGTAACCTGTTCTGTTGTTGAATGGATGTCGGATATGAATCTTACCTTCTGTGCTGGCTCCTTGTTTGTTCCTTTTGATTCAATAAAACCCATCCTTTTGCTGTTCTTGGCTCTTCTATATGTCTCTCAGATTGATCTTCCACCAGAGGCGTAGCTAGAGGTTCAGCACAGGGGGGGCGAAACATACTTGAGTGGGCCCCCCACTTAGTGGCTTCCCAAACGCACGTTTCCAACTTCTAAGTAAATGACCACAAATTGATCCAAATCTTCAGAACACATTCATAAAATCTTAGAATACATTGGTGGCATTGCAATACCACTCACTAGTTGTGGTTATTACTAGTTACTACTAGTTGTGGTTATAATATTGTATTACAAAGATGACTGTATAAACTGCTAGATCATCTATGCTGTTAAGTACAGTACAATAGACTTTCTACATACCCTAGTCTAAATACTCTACCACATAATGCAGTAAAATATAGGATTAATAGGAGTAAAAAAGGGGACTCCTATGTTAAAGGAAATCTGTCCCCAGCTTTTACATCACTAAACTTACAGTCCCTTGCCCCCATCAGACCTCAGATAAGCTTAATGTGCCCCCATCAGACCTCAGATCAGCGTATTGTGCCCCCATCAGACCTCAGATCATCAGAATGTGCCCCCATCAGACCTCAGATCAGCCAGAATGTGCCCCCATCAGACCTCAGATCAGCAGAATGTGCCCCATCAGACCTCAGATCAGATCAGCAGAATGTGCCCCCATCAGACCTCAGATCATTAAAATGTGCCCCCATCAGACCTCAGATTGGCTTAATGTGCCCCCATCAGACCTCAGATCATCAGAATATGCCCCCGTCAGACCTCAGATTAACAGAATGTGCCCCCATCAGACTTCAGATCATTAAAATGTGCCCCCATCAGACCTCAGATTGGCTTAATGTGCCCCCATCAGACCTCAGATCATCAGAATGTGCCCCCATCAGACCTCAGATTAACAGAATGTGCCCCCATCAGACTTCAGATCATTAGAATGTGCCCCCATCAGACCTCAGATCAGCGTATTGTGCCCCCATCAGACCTCAGATCATCAGAATGTGCCTCCATCAGACCTCAGATTCAGCAGAATGTGCCCCCATCAGACCTCAGATCAGCAGAATCTGCCCCCATCAGACCTCAGATCAGCAGAATGTGCCCCCATCAGACCTCAGATCAGCAGAATGTGCCCCCATCAGACCTCAGATTAACAGAATGTGCCCCCATCAGACCTCAGATCAGCAGAATCTGCCCGCATCAGACCTCAGATTGGCTTAATGTGTCCCCATCAGACCTCAGATCATCAGAATGTGCCCCCATCAGACCTCAGATCAGCGTATCGTGCCCCATCAGACCTCAGATCAGCAGAATGTGCCCCCATCAGACCTCAGATTAACAGAATGTGCCCCCATCAGACTTCAGATCATTAGAATGTGCCCCCATCAGACCTCAGATTGGCTTAATGTGCCCCCATCAGACCTCAGATCAGCGTATTGTGCCCCCATCAGACCTCAGATCATCAGAATGTGCCCCCATCAGACCTCAGATCAGCAGAATGTGCCCACATCAGACCTCAGATCAGCAGAATGTGCCCCCATCAGACCTCAGATCAGCAGAATGTGCCCCCATCAGACCTCAGATTAACAGAATGTGCCCCCATCAGACTTCAGATCATTAGAATGTGCCCCCATCAGACCTCAGATTGGCTTAATGTGCCCCATCAGACCTCAGATCAGCGTATTGTGCCCCATCAGAACCTCAGATCATCAGAATGTGCCCCCATCAGACCTCAGATCAGCAGAATGTGCCCTCATCAGACCTCAGATCAGCAGAATGTGCCCCAATCAGACCTCAGATCATCAGAATGTGCCCCATCAGACCTCAGATCAGCAGAATGTGCCCCCATCAGACCTCAGATCAGCAGAATGTGCCCCCATCAGACCTCAGATTGGCTTAATGTGCCCCATCAGACCTCAGATCTTCAGAATGTACCCCATCAGACCTCAGATCAGCAGAATTGCCCAAATCAGACCTCAGATTAACAGAATGTGCCCCCATCAGACCTCAGATCAGCAGAATGTGCCCCCATCAGACCTCAGATCGGCTTAATGTGCCCCCATCAGACCTCAGATCAGTGTATTGTGCCCCCATCAGACCTCAGATCAGCGTATTGTGCCCCCATCAGACCTCAGATCAGCAGAATGTGCCCCTATCAGAACTCAGATCATCAGAATGTGCCCCCATCAGACCTCAGATCATCAGAATGTACCCCTATCAGACCTCAGATCATCAGAATGTGCCCCATCAGACCTCAGATCATCAGAATGTACCCCTATCAGACCTCAGATCATTAGAATGTGCCCCCATCAGACCTCAGATCAGCTGAATGTGCCCCCATCAGACCTCAGATCAGCAGAATGTGCCCCCATCAGACCTCAGATCAGCCCACCCAGCCACATAAGGTTAAAATAAAAACCTTTCTTACCTGTCCTGCGCTGCGTCTGCCCTCCGGTCCGGCGCTCCACTCTCTTCCCTGGCCCATGCATACTATGACCTGACGCTGCACGCTATTACCGCTATTTTATGATGCCCTTAGTGAGGTCAGCATAAAGTTGATGACAGGTTCCCTTTAACGCCTACTACAGTATTAAAAATATCACGAGCTTCCAAGTGGATGTTTTGAAACACCAAAAAGCTGGAGGTCCTTCACTGTGAAGCAGTCAAATTTAAATGATGTGAAGTATAATAGACACAAGCATAAAAACCGCCACCGCGACTATTCATAATACCCTGTATTAGTGTTAAAGGCTGTCTTCCATTCATTTCCCTCCCAGATCCTGACCAGAATATAGGATTCCCTAAAGTCAATCTTGCCTGTATATGTGGAGATTTTATTGAGTCCCCTCTAGTCAATATAGGAACAAAGATAACTATCTTTCTTGGCCATCAGATGGTTCAATCTTGGAACTAGGAAATAGGTCAGCAAATTCATGATACTCAAAGCAAACCTTGAAGACTAGAGCCAATGACTAGAATTGGCAAAATAAAACATCTTCCTATACAAGTCTTTCCCCATTGCATCAATTCTCCTGAAGCCTAATCAATTACAGGATTATGGAGGGTCAACCAAGCAGTACCACAAAAATAACCTAACAATGTCAGGCAGTGCATGAATATTAATAAAATGTACCTTTTAATGCTATTCCTTTGTGTCACAGTTAAATAAGAACCAGATTGGTATGAAGTTCACCTGTGAATCTAATCCGTCGTCTTTACCCTTTCTAGATGTCCACATTACCAAAAATTATAGAGGGGAACTTGAGACTACCATCTTTAGGAAACCAAATGCTACAAATTCCCTCCTGAGATGGGAGAGTAGTCATCCTCTCCCCCTCAGGAAAGGCATCCCAAGGGGTCAATACCTCAGGCTGCGGAGGAATTGCAGTCAAAAACGAGACTTCATTTCCCAGGCTTCTGAGTTAAGACATAGGTTTTGACAGAGAGGATATCCGGATGAGGTTTTGAGACCAGCCTATCAAGCGGCCCTCACCCGAGAATGTTCCTCTCTGTTGACTCCTAAAGAATGTTCAGACTCAAGTTCTAGACTTATTCGTTTTATTACTACCTTTGACAATGAGTCTAGACAATTCAGGCAAATTCTTCATAAGCATTGGGAGATTCTGACACTTGACCCTGATTTGGGGGAGGTCTTGGGTGACTTCCCGCAAATAACATACAGGCGAGGAAGTAGCCTTAAAGACAAACTAGTGCACAGTCACTTTACACCTCCACCCACAAACACTACCTGGCTGTCTAACCCAGTGATAGGTTGTTATCGTTGTAGTGGTTGCATTGCTTGCAAACACATGATGTCAACAAAAATATTTTGCAGTAATGTCACCCAGAAGGCTTACTCCATCCGACAATTTATCAATTGTCGATCACGGGGGATGATATACAGGTTGGAATGTGAATGCAAGATGGAATACATTGGAAAGACATCTTGCGAATTTCGGAGAAGGGTGGGCGAGCATCTGAGTGATGTACGTCGGCAAAAAGATACACCCGTATCCAGACATGTTCATCAGATGCATAACGGACGGGCTAGGTTGACCTTTGTGGGGATCGATCTAGTCAAACCACCCAATCGGGGTGGCAATTGGGATCGTTTGCTCCTACAAAGGGAGGCTAAATGGATTTTTTATCTAAAAACTACCTCTCCTTTTGGTCTAAATGAACGTCTCAATTTTGGTCTCACACCCACTCCCCATTATATCTCTCTACACAGACACCCCATCGTTCATCACTGGACCCTGTATGGACCCTTGAGTTCCTATGATCTACTACACCCATCAGCGACTTCCATCAGAGACCAGATGGGTAAGATTGTTCTGATTATTTGTCCTATTTTTGGTCCACACTGATAATATTGCCCTACAATTTTTGTAAGTGGGCATTTGACCAATATAGGTTTGTGGTATAATGCTGTATTATTTGTGTTGTCTTTATGTTTTATCGATCACATATCTTTATCTTAATTGAATAGCATTAAAAGTTACATTTTATAAATATTCATGCACTGCCTGACATTGTTAGGTTATTTTTGTGGTTTAATAGGAGTGCAAGTCAGAGGTTAATATTGAATCCTTTGATCGAGAGTAATCAACCAAGCAGTATTCCAAAATAATTGGATAGGAGAAATTGTCTCACAGTGGATACCCCTTTAAGAAGCTATAAATACCTGTATAAAATGTATGTTACTATGTGATCTACTGGCAACCTGTATTCCGTCAACACAGTATACAGATACATATGAATAGCCGTTGGTTTTATTAGCTTGCTTTGCAGCTTGGAACATTCCCACTGCTTAATAAGAACTGAAAGCTGTTTACTTTGGCCTTATTAAGGCAGTCCTCTGATGTACACTGCATTATAAGTGGAGATTCACATTTCCTGTTTCACCAGCTGCCTTTTATCAGTGATAAGATTATGAATTGTTCATGCCTCTTAGACCTCAGTAAAGCAGATATTACATATACAGTATTCTAGCGCCCATGATATACAAAATAGCAAGCTGCACTAAAAATCATAGGAAGCAGGGTTAGTGTCAAGATGCGTAACATGGAAGAATAATATGTCACATGCAGTAATCTGTAATACCAGACAAGCTATAATACCAGACATTGGGTTACAATGCACTACGCGGTACAGGTATTTGCAATACAAAATTAACTTGAAATACGTAGTAGCTGATGTAATAAGGAACACTGTCCTACCATTAAATAAGCTGACTGTCCTACAATCTATCATGACCATCTAGATCTGCTACACATTTACCATTCTCCTTCAACCAGCAAGGCCCTGTGTAGCTCTGCACCAATCTGTGTTCTCCATTCTCTCCTATTTGCACCTAGCCTTTCTGCTGCCCAAGGCAAAAACGGAAACGTCCCTAACCCCGTTAACCTAACGCCTTTAAAAGTGCTCATTGCCCATGGCCCTACCGCTCCCCCCCCCACTTGCCCCTACCTGGTGCTACCTGAGGCGAACGCCTCACCTGGCCTCATTTGTGGTGCACCCCTGTCTGCTCTGGTGAGAACCAACCGCAGTCATCATTCATGGAGCCGTAAATTCCCTGCTCCAAGATTCACCGGCCTGTGCTGTGATGTCATCACGCCTGCTCAGCTGTGCAGGAGGACACACAGGTCAGGGATAATTTCCCAGTCTGTGCACTCTCCTGCTCAGCTAAGCAGGCGTGATGACATCACCGCAGCACGTCTGCTGCTTGGGAGAGTATGATGTGCTCCGTTCATTGGAGATAGGTGAGTATTTTTTTAAATTTTATTAACAATAAGGTGGCAAAAATTATTTTAAGGTGACAGCACTACTGTAAACGTTGTATAAATACTGTGTGGAATATTCTACTGGGTGATGGAACTAAGGGGCATAACTTCTGTGAAGGGGCACTAAGGGGACATAACATCTCCTAACTTGTCTACCATGTTTCATACTGTGTTCCTGTTATCAGAACTACTACCTTTGCAGGTGGACATCTCCAGCCTTGTTCACTATATTGTACTACTGTTGCTGGGAACCCTACCGTGCACAGTATAACAAACCTCAAAAGGCAGATAATTTTTTATGACTTTTGTAAAAAGCCATTGATTCTTTATTTCGCAGAACAATTGATATTTTCTTTAAAATCACAACATCAAACCTTTTGCTACTCTCCAAAACGGCATAATTTTTTTACCACTTGTTAAAAATAAGCAATCGCTTCTTCTAATACATCTATGTGTGTATAATCACCCGCAGACATCTGCCCCCAAAAAGGGATAATTTTTGCAACAATAATTTTTTTATTGTAAGTTTTCAAGGAATCATAACAACATGGCAAGGTAACGCAGTACCTACTTTAGGAATGAATAGAGAAAATGACAATGTTTATCTTAGATGGTACAGATGTAAATCATTGACCTGTGGTGGTCATAGTCAAAAGTTATAAAAACAGTTATTGACATAACTTAAAATAAAACAAAATAAAAACAGTAACAGAGTAAATCAAATCAAAGTACAGCACATACTATCTTTACAACATATGTCAAGGCATCTATTGTCATCAGATTGCAATGATTGATACAGTGTCGTATCTTGCATAGGAGTGCGAGGGGTAGGTTACCTCTGTGGCAGAGTATTAAACTTGGACTCCTTCCATAAGGTCCATTTATCCATGACCTTCCCTGGTCTATGATTAATGAATGTCAGCGTTCTCTCATATGCAAAATTAGTATTGACCCTTTGTATTACTTCCCCTATTGCCGGGGGGTGGGGGTGTCTGGTCTTTTCCAGTGGAAGGTAATAGACATCTTAGTAGCTAAGAATAAATGAATAATAATCACTCTACTATTCGTGGGTAAGTCATCTATTCCAAGAAATAACAAGGCTAATGAGTTAGAGGGCGTTATAGGTTTTCCAATGAGCTCTGATGCCACAAGAAAGATATCCTTCCAAAGCTTTGCTATCTTGGGGCATGTTCATAGTATATGTAGTAAAGTCCCCTTTCCACTGCAGGACCTCCAACATAGATTGGAGGTACCTGGAAACATAATACACAACCTATCAGGGGTGTAGTACCATCTTAAGGTGGTTTTCATGTAGGATTCAAACAGGGTGGTACACGTGAGTAGTTTGGCTGAGAGTTTAAGGGCTGCAGACCATTGGGCACTGGAGAAGGATTGATGTAGCTCAAGTTCCCATGATTTAAAAGGAGAAGTTTTAAGGAAGGTTTCTTTATCTCCCAACATAACGTACATGGGTCTGATGGGTAGCTTTTTTATTATAGGCACTGACCAAAGCTCTAGAAGTTCCCTATTAATTCGAACTTGTGACTTCAAGTCTGACTGAATGAGATGACGTAGTCGCAAGAACTTAAAAAAGTCCTTTTGATGAATGTTGTACTTATTTATTCAGTGTTGAAATGTATGGGTTATACCTGAGGGACTCACCTCTGACATAAGAGTAACTCCTTGCGATATCCAAATGTTAAAGTCTATGCCAGGTGTAAGCAGGTGGGCTGCCTCAAGAGGCAAAAACTCTAGTGGGGATGTAGGAGTGCTCTTAGTTAATTTATGAAAACTTCTCCAATGACTTAAGGCTGCATTCACGAGGTAAGAATTTTTGCACTGTAAATGAGGGTAATAGAGAGCTTAATAGTAGAGTTTTTAGTGAGATCAGAGGAACAGCAGAAGATTCAAGGTGAATCCAGTGTTTACTAAGATCCCCTTTCCACCAGTCATACAATTGCTGAATCTGTATGGCTAAAAAGTAGTCATATACATTAGGTAAGCCAACTCCGCCGAGTGCCCTCTTTTTATATAATAAAGAGGCTGCCATTCTTGGTCTATTACCTCCCCATATGTATGTATTGACCAAGTGTGCTATCTTGTGGAAGAATGACCTGGGGACCACTATAGGTAGAATCCTAAAAATATACATGAGTTTGGGCAATAACATTATCTGAAATGCACCTATTCTGCCTAGCCAGGATATTTCCTTAAACTGGAGGGAGGAAAGGTCCTTTCTCACTACATCTATCAACGGGGCATAGTTTGCTAAATATAAGCATTTCACCTGTCTAGTAAGCTTCAAACCTAAATAGTCAATTTGAGCAGGCTGCCAGTCGAGATTGAAGGTGTTTTTCAAAGGTCGTTCCTCGAATGGGGGGAGATTCAATGGAAGGATCTGGGACTTTGATTCATTCAGTTTATAACATGATAGGGCACCAAAGGATCTAATTAGTGTCATTGCTGTGGTAAGCAATTTTACAGGGTTAGGCTCTGTTCACACATCCTGTTTTTCTTTCCTGATTCGATCCTGATCCTGATCTGGATCCATTCATTTCAATGGGTCCTGAAAAAATCAGGATCGAATCAGGAAAGAAAAACAGGACGTGTGAATGGAGCCTTAGTGTGAGGAGTAGGTCAGGGGGACACAAATGACACAGACAAAGTGAGGCCCTGACACTCCTCCCAAACCACTGTCCCTGCCTTTTGGGGGAACCCGGCTCCTTAACAGGCCAGCCCCAACCGAAGACTGCAATTACACTGAAGAAAGTGGAACACGAGACAAACAACCAAAACAAAACACAAGCAGGAAAAAACCTAAACAGGTCAGGAACTGACGTGGTAAAAGGTAAAGGAACCATGCAAGGAATAAACAGAGGAGAACACCAAAGGTAGGTAACAGTAACAGAAACCAGAGAAAAAGGTACAGAGTCACAGGAATACCGGATAAACACAGAGTAGCTAGCTTAGGCACAAGGGTCTATAGCAGGCACAGATAAATGGTGAGAGTGAAACTAAATAGTGGCTAGAGTCCCAGCCCCAAGGCGTGATAGGAGCATGGATCCCAGCCACACCCTGAATGGACCAAAATTACTGGCAGGGACGCCAAGTAAAACTAGCAAAACTAGCCAAACCTTTAACCCTTAAGGAACCTAAGTGTTACAAGAGGATTTTCTGGCTTGCACTCAGGATGAGCGCCGCATAGCGTCAGGACACGGGAACGCCCGCACCCGCCCAACATCCGCTGGAGGGCCGCAGCGCCCCCGAATCTTGACAGCTAGTAAGGGTCAGGATGATGTCGTCAGCGTACATTCAAATGTAATGAGATCGACCTCCTTCAGTGACCCCAGTGATATCATTGAGTAATCTAATGGCCTGAGCCAAGGGTTCCAAAGTAAGAATAAAGATGATGGGTGATAGAGCACACCCCTGACGTGTCCCATTAGTGATTGCCAGAGGTTCCGACAACCCCGAGTTAGCCAGAACTCTAGCAGAAGTGGTAGAGTGCCATTATTGCATTTAAACAGTTGCCTTCAAACCCCATATGGCGTAGTACAGAGAAGGCAAACGACCAATTTACACGGTCAAACGCCTTCTCTGCATCCAAAGTTACCAGAACAGCAGGAATCCGATCCCTCTCCAACCTGTCTAAGATATTCACCACTCTCCTAGTATTTTCATATATTTGTCTTCCCCTGACAAATCCAGTCTGATCAGATGGGATCAGACATGGGACAATCTCCGCTAAACGATTGGCCAACTTCTCAAAGAAGAAGCTCAATTTGCCCTGAGCCTTCAGGGATCTTTTGCCCCTGGTCATCATAGAGGTCTGGGACATCAAGGTAAGTAGGAATAGGCGACGTGTCGCTTGTATTGCTGAATAAGTCGCTGCTGCAAGGACGGAGCTCCGAGCTGAAGCTGCCATCTCGCTCGGTGGCAAGCCACGCCCCCTCCCAAAAAGGGATAATTTGTGGATCACTTTCAATACCACTGTGTGTGTATAAGCACTGACAGGTGTCTGCCACCAAAAAGGGATATTTTTTTGGTCTTTTTTTTATCATTTTAAAAAGCATAACAAATTGGACAGTGCAGTGTGTTTTTAAACTGGCTGTTTATCACCAGCTACCATCTATTCATCCATATTTATATATGTTGCTGCAACTTCACCATTACTAATGCTGTCTTCACGTTAAAAGCTTGAATGGGATTGGATGCAGTCCTAGAAGACCTCAGGGTGTCATAAACAAGTTTTAAGGGCAATTGGAGTACTTTCAATGCAGTTAAATATTGTGTGTTTTAAACCAGATATTATATCTACAGGAAACTTATGCAATGAAAAAGTTGATAGGGAAATTATCGGTGAGTAAGGTTAAATATTATTTTCAATTGGTTATGTCTACATGGGGTTAGAAATGTATTTTTTTGATTCAGAAAATTATGTAGTGGGGTGTTTTTTGTACTGTATAGTTTTGGAGTTAACTATATTAGCAATAGTATATGTTCCATCAAGTACGACATTTTGAAGAGGATTTTTATACAGATAAGGATCTTCTGCCCCTTCTTTATTACCTTATGTGTTCTGTTTCAATACTATTGTGGATATGGTAATGGATAAGATGCAGGGCCCCTATACACAAAAATCACAATATAACTTTATTTGGTAAATATATTAGGGAATTGAGACGGGTATCGTCTTGGAGGGAGAGACACAGGCATGGGATTCAGCCGGTTCCCTCCCGTTCTCCAGATCCGGTTGTTAAAATTACAGCCGGATCAGAGAACCTGGTTACCGGCTGAATCCCAATCCGGTGCGGCAGCAGGAGATGAGTGCTTCCATTGTGGAAGCTCTCATCTCCCTACATTCATCTGTATCGCCATCGTCAGGACAGCGATACAGATGAACACTGCAGCAGGGAGAGGTGTCTCCCTCTCCTGTTCCTCTGATAGGCTGTAGGGACTAGGCCTGCAGCCTATCAGAGGTCGGCGCACGCGGCACGGTGATGTCATCGTGTCCGCCTGAGCCGGGCTTGGTGCTGCGCGGGACACAGGCCGCAAGAGGCCTGCATCGCTGACAGTGTGGAGGTAAGTATTAGTGTTTTTTTTCTTTTCTGTGGCATGCTGGGGGCATTGCTGGCACATGGGGGACACTATTGTATATGGGCATCAATTGAGGGCATCTACTGGCAGATAGAGGACAATATGGGGGCATCTACTGGCACGTCCTTGGGGACACTATAGGGGGCATTGCTGGCATATGGGGGCCACTATGGAGGCATCTAGTGGGGGCATTGTTGGCACATGGGGGGCATCTACTGGGGGCATTGCTGTACATCGGGGCATTTCTGGCACATGGGGCACAGTATGGGGGCATCTACTGTGGGCTTTGCTGGCACATGGGGGACACTATGGGGGCATCTACTGGCACATCCTTGGGGACACTATAGGGGGCATTGCTGGCATATGGGGGGGCATCTAGTGGGGAGCATTGTTGGCACATGGGGGGCATCTACTGGGGGCATTGCTGGCATATGGAGGCATTTCTGGCACATGGGGGACACTATGGGGGCATCTACTGGGGGCTTTGATGGCACATGGGGGACACTTTGGGGGCATCTACTGAGGGCATTGCTGGCATATGGGGACATTATGCGGGCATCTACTGAGGGCATTTTTGGCACATCGGGGACACTATGGGGGCATCTAATGGCACATCCTTGGGGACACTATGGGGGGAATCTACTGGGGGCATTGCTGGCATATGGGGGCATGTACTGGGGGCATTACTGGTGCATCATGGAGGAGACTATGGGGGCATTGCTGGCATATCCTGGGGGCATTGCTGGCATATTCTGGGGGCATTACTGGTGCATCATGGGGGGCACTATGGGAGGCATCTACTGGGGGCATTGCTGGCACATCAGGAACACTATGGGGGCATCTACTGGGGGCACTACTGGCACATCATGGGGAACACTATGGGGGCATCTTCTGGGGGCATTGCTAGCACATCATGGGGGCATTACTGGCACATTATGGGGAACACTATGGGGGCATCTTCTGGGGGCATTTATACTGGCACATCATAGGGGACACTATGGGGGCATCTTAAACTGGCACATTATGGGCACACTATGGTGTTGGAGGGGGGAAGAACACTGTGGAGGCATATTATATAGGCACATTATGGGGGCACATTTATACTGGCGCATTCTGGGGGACACATGCTAGAATCTTATACTGGCACATTATGGGGGCACTGTCAGGAAGAGGAGAGGAGCACTATGTGGGCATTTACTAGGGGTATTATATAGGGGTATTTTATACTTGCACACATTATGGGGGCGCTCTGGGGACATTAGCTCAACTGGAGGCACTAAGAGGGGGATTTTTTTGTACTGGCACACATTATAAGGGACATTCTTTGTACTGGTGCTCATTTTAAGTAGTGAAGGTGTCAGGATGAGTTGTTCAGAAGGTGGGAGGATGATGGAAAAGTAGGAACCTAAGATGTCTTTTTGTCGAACTGCAGAGACGAGAGATGGGTGAAAAATCATCATGGCGCCTGGTATAAAAGGAGAAGATGAAAAAAGAGAACGTCTGCATCAGAGAAGTCACTGAATTTAATGTGCGCTGTATGCTGGATAGCACTGAATATAATGTGTATGCAAATATGTCTTTAGTGCTACAAATGTGTATAAAATATATATGGAGTATGTAAATCTACTGTAAGTGTAGCCTATTTGTAATTTATATACTGTGCTTTACAAAAACTTGCAGCGCTGGTAGTTTAGCTCCTTAGGCTTTTTAAAGTTTTGTGGTACAGTGCCTTGCGAAAGTATTTGGTCCCCTGGAACTTTTCAACCTTTTGCCACATTTCAGGCTTCAAACAAAAAGATATAATATTTTAAATTTTTGGTGAAGAATCAACAACAAGCGGGTCACAATTGTGAAGTGGAACGAAATTTATTGGATCATTTAAACTTTTTTTGTAATAATAAAACCGAAAAGTTGGGCGTGCAAAATTATTCTGCCCCTTTACTTTCAGTTCAGAAAACTCACTCCAAAAGTTCATTGAGGATCTTTGAATGATCCAATGTTGTCCTAAATGACCTATCAAGAGAATGTCCTAAATGTTGTCCTTTCAAGAGATTGCCAATAGTGTGCAAAGCAGTAATCAAAGCAAAAGGTGGCTACTTTGAAGAACCTAGAATATAAGACATATTTAGTTGTTTCACACTTTTTTGTTAAGTATATAATTCCACATGTGTTAATTCATAGTTTTGATGCCTTCAGTGTGAATCTACAATTTTTATAGTCATGAAAATACAGAAAACTCTTTGAATGAGAAGGTGTGTCCGAACTTTTGGTCTGTACTGTATATGTAAACACATGTCGTGATGCCGCGTGTCCGCCGTTGAGCAGGGAACCTGTTGTTAAAAATTTGAATCCCACCCCTGGAGAGACATCCTACACGTAGGACCCTGACTAGGATAGATTATATATTTGCTAATGTGTTAGCATTTAAAATGGTTGACAATATACAGTTTGGTAGTAAAGGCTTGTCTGATCTCTCAAGTGTGAATGATTAGTTTTTCTACAAAAGGGGTTACAAAACTTGGAAATAAAACCTCTCTAAACTTAATTTTAATTAGTCACACAATATAATAAATAAGGAGTCAGTCTTGTTTTTTGAGTACAATATTGATCCCACCTCAAACAATAACAGTATGGGATGCCATTAAGAGTCCTTCACAAGGTATTGCTATATAAGAAGAGTTGTTATAAAGAGGCACATAAAACCACAGCTATAAATTCAAGAGATTATTTCTGAACGTTCAGTGTGATTTTGTCTTTGGACACAACAAAAGTTTTCAGTAGACTGAAGTACCATTTTCTGTTTGAAGCTGTGGAGTCTTTTGGGTTTTAGCCTTTTTGTTAAATTGGATGTGATTCCTCTACAAAGACCCTGGAACATCTTTTCTGGTCAATGGTAATAGAACTGAAGAGGTTTTGAAGGTGCGTGACACAGGGTGTCTATATTTCTCTTCTTGGTGATTGAGCCTCGGCAGAA
Source organism: Rhinella marina (assembly GCA_900303285.1). Lineage (NCBI taxonomy): Eukaryota > Metazoa > Chordata > Amphibia > Anura > Bufonidae > Rhinella > Rhinella marina. Next base: position 9,162 of record ONZH01002415.1, on the reverse strand, counting down.
ACAATGGGTGAGATTTTATTGAACTAGTGTAAAGTAAAACTGGCTTAGTTGCCCATAGCAACCAAACAGATTCCAACTTTCATTTTCCAAAGGAGCTGTCAAAAATGAAAGGTGAAATCTGATTGGTTGTTATGGGCAACTAAGCCAGTTGTACTTTACACCAGTTTGATAATTGACCTCGATATGCATATATAGCGATATCTAAGGTTTTATGTGGGATATAATTTGAGGCATTAATAAAGTAAGAATAAAATGAAAAATTCTACAGAGGAAAAGTGGAGAGACAGGATGAAGTGTGCCTATCCCGATTGTATTGTATTGCTTCCGAAATGTCAACTCTGAAGGGATAGGAAGATATGATGGATGATGTAATTCATAATCTATGTAGTTTTGCCACATGGGAAAAATATGATGGTGGCCATGTAGAAAAATAAAATAAAATAAAGAAACCTACTTTTAATCTAATTTGTTGAGTATGGCAGATATTTACAGCTTGCTATGGCCCCGAATAAGGATGAGCGAACCAGTTCAGACTGAACCATGTTCGATCCGAAGTTTGCTATTTTTCGGGAGAGCAGATGAGCCTGAATCTTTCCGGGTTCATTTCAGACGAATCCACTAAGTACACATGTCAGCTGGGAAAAAGGCACTAGGGAGAAATAATGAATGTAATTAAACAAGCATATATATGTGATTACTACAAGACATAAGGTATAGCAGCAATCTGTGTGTATTAACGAGAAATTGAACGTCAGGCCTCAATTGTTCATTTCCGTGAATTCTATTTCTATTTGGAATTAAAATGTTTTTTGGGACTTCAATTTAATTAAACAAGCAAAAGTATCTGTGATGGATCATGAATTTAGGCCTAAGGCTACTTTGACATCTGCAATTTCCCTTTCCACTATTAAGATCCGTATAGGATCTCAATAGCGGGGAAAACGCTTCAGTTTTGTCCCCATTCATTGTCAATAGGGACACAACTGAACTGAAGGGAACGAAATGCACTAGAATGCATTCTGTTTGGTTTTATCGCTTTCCCATGACGCACACAAAAACGCTGCAAGCAGTGTTTTTGAGTGCGTCACGGGATGTGGAGCAAGATGGATCCGTCATGACTCACAATGTAAGTCAATGGTGATGGATCCGTTTTCTCTGACACAAAAGGAAAAGGATCTGTCCCCATTGACTTACAATGGTTTTAGAGATGGATCCGTCATGGCTATTTTAGAGATAATACAACCGGATCCGTTCATAATGGATGCAGACGGTTGTATTATCATGATGGAAGTGCTTTTGCTGATCCATGAAAGATCCAGCAAAAATGCAGATATGAAAGTAGCAGTTTCCCTTTATTTCTGTATTCACAATGCGTTTCAAATTAAAAATATTTTTATTGGGGACTGATTATATTCAAGTTAGCAGCTAGCAGTGATCACTTCACCAATAGACAGGGTAGCACACAAGTATATGGGCATGATAATACATTTAGGCCCAAATCTGTTTCCTTATTTCACACTTTTTTTTTTATTATATTAAAACTAGCAGCATATAAGTATTAACTACACCAATACACAGGATAGTGCACAACATTATCTGAGAGGCCCAAAAATGTCCGGGCTACAGAAGGGTTACAAACAAAAGACCCAGAGCCAGAATATGGGTAGTAGCAGCACTATCTATTCAGCTAGAAGTAGTAGTAGTAGTAGTGATAGTAGGCCACAGTTGCCCCTGCTGGCTTCGGAAAGGCACAACATTATAGTGGAGGAGAAAGAGGATGACATAGTGGATTGGATGGCTCACTCCTCCACTCAGTCGTAGCAAGATGACATGGAGGTGACTTCAGAGTCCAACACCATGCCATGGAGCCAGAAGTCACAGCATTCCTCCCGCTCCTCCTCCTCCTTGCAGCCCCAAAGAAGGCTTTCATTGGAGTCCTCCCAGTCTTTACTGCACCTTCCTAGAGGGTCACCTTCCTCTTTCCTAAGTGTCAAGAAAACCCCACCATGCCCTACGATAGATAGTCAAGAGAGTCTCCCTGTTGACAACTTGTGTGAGAGCCCTCACCGTTTTGGGCTGTCCTGAGGAGAAGGTTGGGGAGGAGGTTGGTGACCCAATGCATACTTGTGTTGATGGTGGTGTTAATAGTAGCACCTGTAGCCACAGCATTAGCAGTGGGCAGCGACAGTGGCAGTTGTGGAAAGTGCAGAACAGGGGCCCCTCATGATATCTCACAGTCTGCTAAAAGCAGCAGGGAGGGTGATGACTCCAATGACCATTGTGTGCTGCACTATTGAGGTGGCATCACCGGATCCTTTGGGAAAATACAACTAGCCAGCATTCCCAATAAGAACAAGTCTGTCCTCCTTCTCCTTGTCCTCTTTGTGGCAGCCAACCCGCATCTCCAAGCAATACAGAATCTTTGTCATCATCATCACCTTTTTCTTCTCCTGCTAAGACTCCTCCTGTTCCTTGGCTCCATCATGAGACATCTATAATGGAACTTATGGCCATGAAAAAAATTTTCTCCAACAGAAATTAACTTGTCTACAAGCTGAACATCCATTATGCCACATTCCTGGCAGTGCATTGTACCATTGTAGTAGAGCCTTGTACTTTTACATGGCAGAGAATTCGGGCCACTCCTTGTGATTCTCGCTGTGCATCAAGCTACACTCCACTGTGGACACCTGGAGCAGATGTTATAGGTATGGATAGTACATGCCTTTCACGACCCCTTTCCACCAAATCATGGGGCTGGTTCCCACAGCAGGCACTTACCTGCCTCCTCTATGGATACTGTCCCGTCCCCAACGGCAGGGCACAGCGTCACTCACACTACCCATCCTTCCTATCACATGTGTCAAGTCAAGCATTGCCTCGGCCTATTGGAACTGATTAGCCTTGATGAGAGTAGCCACACTGGTGAGCAGTTGCTCAAATACATAAAGTGGTTGGCTGTCACCTCGCCGACTTCAACTGGGTAATGTGGTCAGCGACAATGGGCACAATATCCTGGCCAACCTAAAACTGGGCAAAATAACACATGCTCCCTGCATGGCCTTTAAAAAAATGCACTGGCTTGAGTAAGGTCAGGGGCGTTGCTAGGGTCTCAAAAGATCCGGGGCCCAAGCCCCAATGAATATGGCCCTCAGTTCCCCCCCCGGCATACAATCCCCCACAGTCGCCCCCCCCCCCACATACAATCCCCCACATACAATCCCCCACAGTCGCCGCCCCCCCCGGCATACAATCCCCCACAGTCAACTCCCCAGCCAGGGCCGGTTTTAGACAAAATGTGGCTCTGGGCAAAATCAAAAGTGGGGCCCCAAATTTTGTAATAATGCGCTAACAACACAGTTACTATATTTTTCGCTTTATAAAACGCACCACAGATTTTAGAGTAGCAAAATAAGAAAAAAATATTTTTTATCAGACCCAGGGGCGTAGCAATAGGGGAAGCAGGGGAAGCAGCTGCTTTGGGGCCCAGACCCACAAGGGGCCCCCTCAGGAGGGAGACTAAAAGATTTTATTGTCAGGGCCCCCTCAATAGTATTATACAATGACATTATATACAGTGACACTATAGGAAACGGATGGAGCGGCTGTCAGGCCTTGTCTGGGAGAGCTCAGTCTTGACTAACCACAAGAGTGAGGGTTGCATGTGAGTTCGGGGTTGCGAGGAAGTTTCTGGGGGGGCCCCATTCAAAAATTTGCTGTGGGGCCCAGTTAGTTGTAGTTACGCCACTGATCAGACCTCAGATCACCTTTTCCGACCCCATCAGACCTCAGATCAGCCCACTCAGCCCCCATCAGACCTTAAATCAGCCCACTCAGCCCCCATCAGACCTCAAATCAGCCCACTCAGCCCCCATCAGCTCCCATATCAGCCCACTCAACCCCCATATGCTGCGTCAGGTCATCGTGCGCATACTACGTCCTGACGCTGTACGGGGTCAGGACGGTGCAGTGCCGGCAGGAGAAGACAAGGAAGCACTGGACCCGGAGCGGAGCTTCAGCGCAGGAGAGTGAGTATGTATCCCCTCTCCCGGCACCTAATACATACCAGTGAGCGCTTCCATAATGGAAGCGTTCACTAGTATTCGCTTTATAAGACGCACAGCAATTTTCACCCTATATTTGGGAGGAAAAAAGTGCATCTTATAAAGCTAAAAATACGGTACATTCTGTTGATTCCAGCCTTTCCTCACAGATTTACACCCCATAAATCTCCTTAAACAGTTCTTCACCCTCATGGACCCAGAATACACTCCATGCCCCCTCCCCTCACACAATGAGTTCCCCTCACTCAAAGCATCTGAAAGTATTAAAAACCAGAAGCGCGGGATTTCTCTTCAGGCGCGCTTTCCACCAGCGAAGATTGGTGAAAGCACCCTGTTCTGTAAATAAGCCTCAGCCTGTACTAGGCTTCCAGGTTCATTGTTAGTATATCCCAGTTCAGGCCACTAGGTGGCAGCAGTGAACTGTGATATAATGATTTCAATACAGACTAATGGAGCAATTTACATCTGATGATTGTAAGTTGTGGTCCACTTAGGGGACTTAAAAAGTAAAAAAATAAAAAAAAAGTTTAGAAAATATTTAAAAAAACGTAAAATCACCCCATTCCCCACACAAAAAAGAACAAAATGGCATTATAGGCATGCAAAAACACCCATACTTTTAAAATATTGAAAAAAAGTTCGCCTATATGGTGTAACAGAACACTATCTCCCAAGAAAATTGAATAAAAAGTAATAAACACACCCCAAAATGACAGGCTGTGCGCTTAAGCTTTATTTAGCCTTTATTTTCAAAATTTCCTGTGAGGATTTGACCTCGAAAACTACTACATTACAGACAAGTACCTTAACCACTGGGCTATGGAGCTCATTGTTAAGTTAGTGGTGAAAACCCTTATAGAAGTTTCTCTGATATTGAAAAACCTCCTAAGAGGCTCTCGTGCATTATACAAGAGAAACTTCTATGAGGTTTTTCATTGTTGGCTTAACACTGAGCTCCATAGCCCAGTGGTTAAGATACTTGCCTGTAATATAGAAGGTTTTGAGTTCAAATCCCCACAGGTGTATTTTAAAATTAGAGTCTAAACTAGACTTCTAAATATACAGGGTGTTCCCAAGCATAGTGGGAATACCCCTTTCACAGTTCATAACACTAACTCCATATATGGACATAGCCATATATGCAGTCAAAGCACGGACTCCTAAGCTAGGAAATTCCCCACTCTGGAGTCCCTACTGAAGCAAGGGGCCCCCTTAGAGGATCAGGTCGCACTGCAGCTGTCTCCACCAGTCCCGAGGTTCGGGGCCCCGGATAAAAAGCCCTAGCGACGCCCCTGAGCAAGGTACTGACAATGTCCAAAGGACTGTCCCTCTTTTCAGCCATTCTCAAGTGGTGAGGAACACTTTCCTGGACTTGCTGCATCTGAATGGTATACAGCTACACAGCTTAATCTGTGATGTTCAAACTTGCTGGAATTCAACATTGCACGTGCTTAACCCCTTCGCGACCAGCGCCGTACATGTACGGCGATGCGGGCACATGGCGCTCGCTCGTGCGGCGGGCGTCATGGCCGGCAAGTCTCTGCTGTTTCTAACAGCAGAGACTTGCCGCTACTTACCGCCATCGGCGGCGTCTTCCGGGGTGACTAGATGCCGTGATCACGGCATCTAGTTGCGTCTAAACCCGGAAGCGTTCGCTTCCGGGTGGTGTACAGACACCCCGTGTGGCCAATCGGGGTGTCTGTACACCATATGAAAACTTTAATCCTCGCTGGTGAGGATTACAGTTTTCAAAGTGCAATTCTTATTCTGGCCACTAGATGGCAGGCCAGGATAAGAAATGAGCAATTCATGGATTTCTGAGTCTATAAAACCCAGAATTGCTCATAAAGAAAAAAAAAAAAGCCACAATTTATAAGCCCATATTTGAGCTTTCTAATAGTAAAAAAAAATTAAAAAAAATGTTAAAAAATATATAAAAAATAAAAAAGATGTAAAAGTTCAAATCACCCCCCTTTCCGTATAAGTAAAAAATAAATACCTAAATAACAATAAATATAGACATCATGGGTATCACCGTGACCGAAAACGCCCGTACTTTTAAAATATAAAAAAAAAATTCCAATACGGCGAATTGTGTGGCGGAAAAAAGCGTCCAAATGGCGATTTGCCATTTTTTGTCGCTTTTTTTTTCTAAAAAAAATTAAATAAAAAGTGATCAAAAAGTCATACACACCCCAGAATGGTATCAATAAAAACTTCAGATCGTCCCGCAAAAAAATGAGCCCCCATACAGCTCTGTACACATAAATACCAAAAAGTTATAGGGGTCAAGATTTGACAAGGAAAAAAAAAAAAAAAAAAGGGCAACTTTCTAATTATTTTATCACTATGAAAACGCAGGAAAAACTATACATATTAGGTATTGCCGGATTCGTACTGACCAGTAGAATGAAAGTAACAGATCAGTTTTAATGCACATCGAACGCTGTAAATAAGAAACCCGTAGAACTGTAGCGGAATAGCGTTTTCTTTGCAATTTCACCCGGTTTGGAATTTTTTTCCCGCTTCCCACTACACCGTATGCAATATTAAATGGTGGCGTTGGAAAGTACAACTTGTCCTGCAAAAAACAAGCCCTCATACAGCTATGTGAACAGAAAAATAAAAGAGTTATGGCTGTTTGAAGGCAGGGAGCGCAAAACGAAAATGCAGAACCGAAAAAAGCTCCGGGCGCGAAGGGGTTAAGTGTCTGTACGAGCAGCAAAAAGCCGTGAATGCACCAGACCACCTCAGCAGGGAGCATGTGTTGTTTCTAGGTCGAGCAGTGGCAGCGCATGCCGTTCATGCTGCAGTTCTCCCTCATCCACCCCATATGTATTTTTGAAGAGATGCTGATGGCTATAGATGGCCCTGTAGCTGTTGGGGACCCACGATGAGAAAATCCCATGGGGGAGGAGGTGCTGCCACTTGAGGAAGAGGAGTCAGAGTTGGAGGAGAAAGAATATGATGATGAGGATGCAGGGCAGTTTCTAGGGAATTTTACCAACAGGGCGAACATTAAAAAAGCGCCCCCCCCCAATCAAATAACACTGACTTATGCACAGCCCCCCGCCACCCTGCACACTATGCTACAGGGGTATAACTACCAGCTGGGCCAATTCTAGCTTTTCTGCTGCCTGAGGCGAAAAATGAAATGATGTTTTCTCTTTTCTGTTCACCTGCTCACCGCAGTATTTGCAGTGGTTATCAGGTAAACAGAGCAGAGAAGCTAGCACTCATACAGGGACATACAGCACCACATATGTACCTCTTACATCCAGTGACGTCTCCTCTGATGTAGATGTTCTCTTTCCTCATCTTCTCCTGTCAGACCAGACCGCCATGATGATTTCTTTCATCCATCTCTTCTCTCTGCAGAGTTTGACAAACAGACATTTTAGTTTCCTACTTTTCAATCATCCTCTTCACTTTCTGAACATTCCATTTTGCCACCTCTAATACTGTGCCCACGGTGCCCCCCAAAACTATACTGTAGAAACAGTCCTCCTGAAAATACTGGTACCATACAGATAGTGTGCCAGTACAAAAAATACCCCCTTACCTTTCAGATCAGACCCATATCAAATCTCAGATGAGACCCCCATCTTAGACCAGACCTTCATTAGACGTCTGTCAGACCCCATATCAGACCTTAGATCAAACCCCCATTAGACCTTCATGTCAGAAACCCCACCATCTCAGACCAACCCCCCCATGTATAAAACCTCAGACCAGACCCCCATCAGACCTCTGACCCCCATATCAGACCTCCAGACCCCAATATCAAACCCCCATTAGACCTCAAGGCCCCCATTAGACTTACTGACCCCCATATAAGACCTTCAGACCCCAATCAGACCTCAAACCCCCAATCAAAGCTCAGACCCTCAATCAGAGCACCATACCCCCCTCATATCAGACTTTAGACCCTCAATCAGACCTCAGACCCCCATATCAGACCTTTAGACCCCCAATCAGACCTCAAACCCCCAATCAAAGCTCAGACCCTCAATCAGAGCACCATACCCCCCTCATATCAGACTTTAGACCCTCAATCAGACCTCAGACCCCCATATCAGACCTCCAGATGTCCCATATCAGACCACAGACCCACAATCCAGACCTCCAGGTCCCCCTTATCAGACGTCATAACCCTCCCCCCCTTATCAGCCCTCAGACCCCCCTTATCAGCCCTCAGACCCCCTTATCAGCCTTTCAGAACCCCCCTTATCAGACCTCGGACCCCCCTTATCAGCCCTTCAAGACCCCATTATCAGACCTTCAGACCCCATTATCAGACCTCAGACCCCCCTTATCAGACCTCAGACCCCCTTATCAGCTTTTCAGACCCCCTTATCAAACCTTAGACCCCCTTATCAGCCCTTCAGACCCATTATCAGACCTCAGACCTCTCTTATCAGACCTCAGACCCCTCTTATCAGACCTCAGACCCCTTTTATCAGCCCTTCAGATCCCCTTATCAGACCTCAGACCCCCTTATCAGCCTTCAGACCCCATTATCAGACCTCAGAACCTCAAAGACTTCAGACCCCTTACAGGACCCCTTACAGCCTTTAGACCCTATCAACCTCAGACTCAAGACCCTTCAGACCCCCCGTATCAGACCCCCTTATCAGCCTTTCAGACCCCTTATCAGACCTCAGATCAGCCCTTCAGACCCCCCATCAGCCCTTCAGACCCCCTTATCAGCCATTCAGACCCCTTATCAGACCTCAGATCAGACTTAAAAAAATAAATTAACTTACCTCTCCTGCTCAGGCCGCTCCTCTCCTCTTCCGGTGGTCTCCTGTTGTCTCCTCTTCAAGGGCCCGCGCTGCAGTCACCTGACCTTCTGCAGCGTCAGGTCAGAGTGTGCTCTGTACGTCCTGACGCTGCAGGCAGCCAGGACACAGCAGCGCAGACCTGTGAGCCGGAGGAGGGTAAGTACAGCGCTTCGCCCCGCCCCCCGCCTCCTGCATACTACATCGCTACTGGCTTTGAAGGAACGCATCGGCGCTGCCTGTGACCCAATGCTGCCCCTTCAAAGCAAGTAGCCTGACTACGGAGCGCGTCTCTAGGAAGAAGAGGGGGGCGCTTA
>ONZH01002414.1:0-31569 GCA_900303285.1 Rhinella marina | reverse complement strand
GTTGACGCTCCTAAAAAATTTATTGGAGAAGGGCCTGTAGGTGGCCCTCCGTAAACATTGTTTGTAAAGAGCGCCAGTTGGCCCTCAGAAACATTGCCTGTTGGCTCAGCGTTTGTGTGCGAAGAGGAGGAGGAGAGGATACATAAAGAATCTTCATGTTAAGCTGCTTTCCCCCAGTGGAGATTTGCTTTCCGGTAAAATCCAGGCTTTATTCATTTTAATAATCGTCAGCCTGTCAGCGCTGTCAGTTGACAGGCGTGTACGCTTATCAGTGATGATGCCACCAGCTGCACTGAAGACCCGCTCTGACAACACACTAGCGGCAGGGCAGGCCTGCACCTCCAAGGCATACAGCGCCAGTTCGCGCAACGTGTCCAGCTTTGCAAGCCAGTAGTTGTATGGAGCAGAGTGATCACGCAGGATGTTGGTATGGTCAGCTAGGTACTCCCTCACCATCTTTTTGAACAGCTCCGCCCTACTGGGGGACGGCTGACATAGTCTTGCTGGGGTGCCATAAAACTGGCAAAGGCCTTGGAGAGTGTTCCCTTGCCAGTGCTTGACAAGCTGCCTGCTCCCCTCCTCTCCCCCACTAGTTGGCCCACAGAACTACGTCTTCTGCCACTAGCGGTGTCAGATGGGAAGGATAGTTTCAGCTTGTTGATATTGATTCACTCTCATTCTCCTTTCCTCTACAGGAATGAGAGTGGAAAAGTTCTGCTTGTACCTGGGATCCAGGAGGGTGAACACCCAGCAATCGGTGTTGTCAAAAATGCTTCTAACGCAAGGGTCACGGGAAAGGCAGCCTAACATGAAGTCAACCATGTGCGCAAGAGTCCAAACATGCAAGAATGTCCTTTCCTCAATAGGCTGACTCTCCATTTCCTCCTCCTCCAACTTCTCCTCTTCAGCCCATACATGCTCAACAGATAAGAAGGAATGAGCATAGGTACCCTCTTCAGTCTCGCCAACAGTCTCCTTCTCTTCCTCCTCATCCTCCTCCTCCAATACGCGCTGAGAAACAGACCTGAGGGTGCTCTGGCTATCAAGCAACGTATCTTCTTCCCCCATCTCCTGTGACAAGCGCAAAGCCTCTGACTTCATGCTGAGCAGTGAGTTTTTCAGAAGACAAAGTAGCAGGATGGTGACGCTGATAATGGCGGTATCGCCACTGACCATCTGTGTTGACTCCTCAAAGTTGCTTAACACCTGACAGATATCAGACATCCACGTCCACTCCTCATTGTAGACTTGAAGAAGCTGACGAACCTGACTACCAGTTCTCGTGGAAGTTGTCATCTGTCTACAATCGCTCTGCGCTGCTGGTAAACCCTGGCTAACATGTGTAATGTGGAATTCCATTGTGTGGGCACGTCGCACAACAGTCGGTGAGCAGTCAGTTGTAAGCGCCTTGCACTGCCCTGAGAGTGCCAGCATCTGTGGTTGACTTGCGGAAATGTGCCCAGATGCGTCGCACCTTGGTGAGCAAATCAGACAAATTTGAGTAGGTCTTGAGGAACTGCTGAACCACAAGAGTGAACACGTGGGCCAAGCAGGTTTTATATGCAGTGTTTATATGGGTTTTTACTTTGGGAAATAGTATCGGTGTATAATGGCACATGTGTGAGCCTGCCGAGTTGCAGAGCCGCCACCAGGTTATGCCCGTTGTCACAAACAACCATGCCTGGTTTGAGTTTCAGCAGCACCAGCCAAAGATCGCTATGCGCCGTGATGCCCTGTAACAGCTCTTGGGTGGTGTGCCTCTTGTCACCTAAGCTCAGCAGTTTCAGCACCGCCTGTTGGCGCTTACCCACGGCAGTGCTGCCGCGCCTAGAGCTACTGACTGAAGGCGCCGTGCTCACAGATTGTATATGAGAGTAGGAGGAGGAGGAGGGGTTGGACGAAGAGGCATAATAAGTCTGAGAAACCGTGACCGAGGTAGGCCCTGCAACCCTCGGTGTGGGCAGCACATGAGCGGCTCCAGGGTCAGACTCGGTCCCAGCCTCCAACAAGTTAACCCAATGTGCCGACAGGGAGATATAGTGTCCCTGCCCACCAGCATTTGTCCACATGTCCGTGGTTAGCACGGATGATGTTCCCTGACACGTGCTGGGGTAGGGCTGGGATGGCACATCGTGAAAAATAGTGGCGGCTGGGGAACAAGTACCCGAGGGACTGCCACCGCCATCAGGTTGCGGAAAGCCTCAGTTTCTACCAGTCTATAGCGCAGCATCTCCAGGCTCAGCAGTTTGAAAATGTGGACGTTTAGGGCTTATGCATGTGGGTGGGTGGAATTGTATTTGCGTTTGCGCTCCAATGCCTGATGCAAAGACAGCTGAAGGCTGCGCTGGGACACATTGGTGTAGGGTGTGGAGGATCGTGGAGGTGAAGGGGGTGGTTGTAGGGCTAGAGGCGCTCATGCCGGGGTCCTGGGCGGGGGGTTGACTCGCAAAGCCAGCATGTGACACAGGGGAAGGAGAAGTGGTGTGATCCGCAGGAGGTGAAAGGCCTTGGTTCCATTGAGTCATGTGTTTAGCACTCATATGCCTGCGCATGCTGGTAGTGGTTAGGCTGGTAGTGGTGGTGCTTCTTCCTCTGGCCACCCCACTGCCTCTTCCAACCTGTTCTGGTGCTGCACTTGCCTCCCCCTCAGAAGCACTGTCTTGAGTTGGATTACCAACCCAGCTCGGGTCAGTCACCTCATCATCCACCTGCTCTACCTTCAATTCCTCACTCTGCACCCCCTGGGACTTAATGCCCTGACAACAGCGTCATTGTCTGACAACCGTGTCTCATCATCATCTGACACCTCTTGACGCACTACTTGCACTCTCATCACCCACAGACTGCGAAAGTTCTACATTTTGGGCATCAGGATAGAGCAACTGCTCAGGTTGCTGTTGAGCAGTGGTTTGTGTCTCTGGGTAGGGTCCTGAAAAGAGTTCCTGTGGGTATGCCGGATCTGAATCCATACTTTCCGTGGGGGGGGGGTAGGCTGGGGGGAAGGAGGTTGAGCTGGAGGAGCCAGAGGTCTACTCCCTTAGCCAGCCTGGGTGGACTGCGTGGAAGACTAGGTGGTGGATAAATTACTGGACGCATTATCCGCTATCCACATCATCACCTGTTCGCACTGTTGTGGTTTCAATAGTGGTGTACCACGTGACCCTGTAAGTTGCAAGATAAAGCTAGAGCGCGAAAATCTGCGGCATTCCACTGCTCCCTCATCAGTAGGTACTGTGTCACCCTGCCCAGGACCACGACCTCTGCCCCCCTACATCATTTGGACTGTAGTATATAAAAAAGTGATAGAAAAAAACATTTTTTCTAGACTGCGGCTACTGTACGGCACACCACAGAATTGTTCACTGAACTGTAGTCACCACAATGCTGTGTCAGGCTAAATTTTTGGGTGGTTCAGCTGCTATGTTAGTCTAACCAAGCCACTCTGGGGTTCACCGCCAAGCTGTAAACTGCAATCTCAGTCTTAACAAGTCATCCTGGGGTTCACCCCCATGCTGTCTCAGTGTGCGTGTTTGCCCGTCTGGGATGGGGAGAGCTGGACACTGTGCTGGGAGAACTTTGTGTATGCTGTGGACTACTGGGTGGTTGCGGAGAGGGAGACGCTTATGCCTGCGTCCTGGGGCGGTGGATAGGACAGCAGTGCCAGCATGAGCAGTGGTGTCACCCGCAGGTGGCGATGGACCTTCGTTGCACCTACTTGGGTGCTTTACTAACATGTGATGGGCATGTGCCTTGCCCATCTTGGTCTGGGTGAGCACAATTGTCTTGAGGGTCACCTCCAGGCTGTTGCCCAGAATTTGGTAATGGCATGATTAGGCAGCCTCAGAGGCATCCATGCATGCTGCCCCTGCTATTTCCTGTCCATTTCCGTGGTTTTTCCATCATTTTCTGAGGTTTCCAGGTTTTCACGCAACCTTCCCTGTGCAGAGCTTTGGTCCCCTGCAAAAAATGCTTGAGTCTCCCATTGACTTCAATGAGGTTCATTATTTGAAATGAGCACCCGAGCATCCGGAATAATTCGAATTCAAATAACGAGCACCCGAGCATTTTAGTGCTCGCTCATCTCTAATCATTGCCCCTGTTTATAAACATATTGTAGTGTCAAAACGGGCTTGTTCTGAACAACCATCCAAAAATGATGCATTAAAGAGAGCAGAATGCCTGCCCGTATTTATACACATACAAGTGTTCATTAACAGAAGAAAAAGTAGCTTGTTCTGAAATTGAACAAGTCTGGAAAAATTCAGTTTTTTGGGGGGGTTCTGGTCATACATTGCCTCTGCTGTTCATTGCCAAAAGATCTTGCGTGAAATCTCGCGTGGCCTATAATGACATCTTCACGTCACCACACATGGGATTTTGCGCAATATCTTCAATCAAGATGACAGTGGCCTGCCCGTTGCTAGCAAATTGATGAGCTAACTGATTTTTTTTGTTTGTTTTTTACCATTATTCATAGAAAACCGATTTGCTACCACCAAGCACTTGGAAATTCACTTCGTGGACTTCCATTCACTCAACACTACTGGTGATATATAGTCTAAGCCACGCCCGCAAGTGAGGTGCCACTTAAGCCATTCCCCCTGGTGATGCAAGCTCACATGCTTGCTGGGGGACTTACTGCCTATCTCAGGACTGCTTGTTTTCTGGTCCAATGGGGCACTGAGTCCAAGAACCTTTAAATTTAAATCACCAATACACCCTTGCCAGTTATAGGTTTCCCCTTGCTGTTCTTTAGTTGCTATTGTGTGTTCCTGGATTGTTGCAGTTAGGATTTGACTTTGGCTTGACTTGAACCTCTCTCTACCTAATGATTTTGTAACCTGTTTCTTGTCCTGTTCTGTCTCTTGGTTTGGGTATTTATGACCACCTTTCACTCTGTGATTTGGTACTGTATTGACTTCTTGGCTTTGACCCATTTCTGTTATATCCTTCTCTGTGTGTTTTTCTGTTTTGGTTTAAAGTTTTGTGAACAGATCCCTGTACTTTTTACCATAGGTGCTTGGTTTGGCTACCTGCACTCACCAACATAGGGATGGTCTACCAATTGTGGACTTGCTGCTTAGGGCTTGCTCTGCAGGTAAGCAGGGACAGAGGGTTGGGTGCAAGTTAGGACTCACAGTGTGAGTGTGTTCCGTGCCTATGGTTGTGACAGCAGAGGCAGGTCTAAGTATCAAACCTTCAAAATGCAAACTTGGCATGAGTGAAGCACAGTACCTGTGACACCAGGTAGGGGGAGGTATATTGTGCTTAGAGCCAACTAAGGTAGAATCTATTACTGCTTGGCCAACTCCAACAACTAAAAAACAAATAATGTCTTTTCTAGGGACTGCTGGATACCATAGGAAGTTTGTACTCCATTACATCACCCTACCTGGCAAAAATAAGTTACCCCAAGCAGTTACTTGAACCTCAGAGTGCATTCTCTAGTAATGTAGGCCACAAACGTTTCTGGGAGGTTCATAGTATAGACAGATGCCTCCATCTATAGGTTAGGAGCTGTGCTTAGCCAGGTAAACAAACAAGGGGAAGAGCATATGATTTAGTGGATAAGGAGTGCCTTGCACTTGTACGGGCCTTGCAAATGTTAGATCCCTACCTGTATGGATGGGACTTCACAGAGATAACTAATGACAATCCTCTCAGCTGCTTGAAGAGGGTAGTTGGGAATAGCTGCTAAGGTTGAGTTTGACCCTCCAGCAGTACACTTTTATTGTATAGCACCAGAAAGGCAGTGACCATGGCAATGCTAATGGGTTAACATGTTAAAATAAAGGTATTGTACCAGATTAGCAAGGAAACCATCCTTTGTTCCACTGTCACTATTTAAAAGAGGCAAGTGTTACAAATATTGATACTAATTAGTGATGAGCGAATCATCAAAAATACGCTTCGGCGAATAATCGAAAATTTATGACAAAATTAGTTCTTAATACCAATTTATTCTGTCGAATTTGCGTTAAAAAATAATCATTGTTTTGCAAACATTACTGCTCCAATTACGAACATACAGTCTAAGCGTTGTTAAAAGTATGCTACTGAACTGAGTGCATAAGCATTAGCATAAAAAGTGAGTGTGAATCCTTAGCGTACTATTAACTTGCGATTGCGTCATATGCACGCACGCACGAGGCTAGGCCGCGGCATACAGTCCTCAGCATAGGCAGTCCATATGAGGTAGAAAAGTACTAGCTATCCGGCTAAGTGCATAATTTACTAAAAACACCATACAATAAGTGCATAATAGGACACATTGCAGTACCTGAAAAAGAATACAAACAATGGGCTATAGTGCTTGAACGTTGCTAAACCTGTAGAAACATTATTGCTAAAATACTGCAAAGACATAATTATGCAAACATTTTAGTGCAATCAATTTCACATTTGCAAGCATAATAGGCTCATATATACGTTTGAGTCTCTCCTCATGGCTGCTTGGCATAAAAAACTGGAACACATAGTCCAAAATTCAATTGTAATCCACATGAGGTAATTTTGTAATCCAAACAGGTAACATGTAATCCACATGGATAATATAAAATAGCAGCAAAAAGGGGGCTCACAAATAACCTGAGAAGGGAGGAAAAAGGAAAATAGGCACGCTTAGGCGCAACTGGGAATTTTCTGCAGAATGGGGGGGGGGGGAGTCCTGACAAGCCATGTCCATCTGGGTGAGAGTCAAACAGGGGGCAATACAAACTAGATAAACTAAAAACAAGTGCCAACTAGCTCTCACCCGTCAGGTGCAGTTCATGTTGTGGCTCACATAGGTTCAGAGGTGTCCTTTAAATCAGCCAGACTGACAGCCAGAAGAAGGGCTCCTCAGAGGACCTGAAGTCCTTCTTGCTGGAACTGCTGCTAAATGGCATTAGATGACGCTCCTGCCTCCTGTAGGACAAGCTGGCTGCCATGGTTGAGCTCTACTGCCCTCTTCTGCCAGAATTCGGACTTGACCGGGTGGTGGTCACACTGGTGAGCGCTGCAGCCACTTGCACCTTCACTTTTCTGGATACTCCTGCCGGGACAGCAGGGTTAAGGACTTCTAGCTGCAGCGGTTCAGGCAAGGCTGTACTCAAGGAAGAACCGCCAGCTCCCCGAGCTGCTGATGACTTCATTTTCAATGGTAGTTGGTACTGGATCCCCGTGGACTGGGAAGTAAAGGATGATGTCGTCAGCTGACCATGGTGAAAGGACTGTGGTGGTGGTGGTTGCAATCCAGGGATCAGAGGTTTCCGGCTGTGGCTTCTCCCTGAAACAGTGGGTGCCATCTGGTGACTCCTGTAGACAGCGCACACATCCTGCGGCTGCTGGTTCCTCTGGTCAAACTTCTGGTGGTGATGCAGGTACCAGGGGCTTAGACAATAAGGAAACACCAGTAGCAAAGGGGCCTTTCAGGGATGCCATGGGGGTATATTCCACCTTATCCCCCACGTATAGGCTGTGGCGGGCTTGGGGCAGATACGGCCATTTCACAGACCTGTGGCACACAAAGTACTCCTTGCCGTCCTCGTCGTCCGCAAGAAAGTCACATCCTTGCTCCACTGAAAACCATAGGACAGTTCCCTTACGCCATTCCAGTGTAGGGTCTCCTGTCCTCAGATGACCCATTCCTCCACCGCATTCTTGTAGTCCACGGTCTGGGTGTGGACCATCACTGATGCAGGCACAATAGGATTCTGATGCATGGAAGGTATTGTTGTTCTCCTCCTGGGCGGCAGAGTGGACGCCCCAGCCACCTCTGCCGCACCTGACGGCACGGTGAACATCGAGTCAGGAGCCGTTGGGATTCTCTTGGCCCATTATGACACTGTGATCTCCTCTGAACTGGACGGTGAGTCAGGGTACTCGCAACCAAACAACAAGTCTCCCCACTTTGGTTGCAGTTGTTTCGCCATCCTGTGGTATCTTGTTCAACTCTGGCGTGAACTGGAGAGGAGGGCGGAGTAATGAGGGTGGAGTCTTCACTCCCTATACGTGCAAATAGATATTTTTCTGGTGGGCCGGGCTGGTTTTTACCACTTCTGAGGGGGCTGTATCTTCACTTTCCCGCTCTTGAAGGGGCGTATCGTCATTTTCCCGCTTCTGGGGGCCAAGGGGGAGGGCAATAAGAATGTGTATGTAGCGTGCGTACGTAGCCTTAGCGTTCAAAATTTTAAGAATATTTACAAATAATACAAAGGAAATCTGAATAAATCCGGATTCGCTTTGGAGTAGGAAAAAAGGACGATTCGTAATTAATCTACGAAGCTGCGAATAGATTTGCTCATCTCTAATACTAATTTGGGTCCACCTTTTCCCAACACTGGTGAGTCCTGTATATTTGTTTCTTTATGCAGATCTGTGTCTTCTAGAAGTTGCCTTCTAGCTTGTTACTACTCAGCAATAGTAATGATCGAGCACCCCAATGTTCGGGTGCTTGGGTGCTCTGGCCGAGCACTAGGTGGTGCTCGAGTGCTCGGTTGAGCACCCGAGTATAATGGAAGTCAATGGGAGAAGACCAGGCACCCCCTGCTCGGATGAGGGGAGGGTGTCTGGTCCATAGGGAAATGTCAGAAAATGGTGGAAACACCACAGAAATGGTTAGGGAACAGCATGGGGAGGATGTCTGGATGCATCTTGGACACCGAAGTTGCTGCTATTAACAATGATGGACGACTATTACGCCACTTTTATGGCATTGATTTGCCCATACGGCAAGGTAGGTTAGCGTTAGGTCCCAAGCCACTCTGAGATACCTTGACGCGGTGCTCGGGCTCCGGTATGTTCTTGATATAAGAATATATTGGCGAAAGTCTCATTTTAACATCAGTGTGAGGGTTTAGCCATATATTGTCAATTGCATTACCACCGCAGTGCACCTTTACTAGTGATTGTTTAATGATATAGTTCACCACATCCACACAATTTGTTACCTTGTGTAGGATGGTTTTGTGGTACATGTGGTCCGCTGCAGGCATCCTCCATTGTATGCATTTTTGCTGGGGATTGCTGTTAGCAGTGGATCACATGTGCAGGAATTGCTCCCCCGGTTTGATATACGCAACAACATATGGGGTCTGAGCAATTTTCTGTTTTAGACCATGTTTTTTTCTGTGATTGTATTATGTGTGACATGTAGAAGAGCTGAGTGTGTAAAACATTATGGTTGAGGCCCAGCTGGTGAGCTGACCGACTAAAAAATTATGGTGCAGGCCCAGCTGGTGAGCTGACCGGCTAAAAAATTATGGTGCAGGCCCAGCTGGTGAGTTGGCCAGCTAAAAAATTAGGGTGCAGGCCCAGCTGGTGAGCTGACCAGGTAAAAAATTAGGGTGCAGGTCCAGCTGGTGGACTTTGAGGGCAGCCTAATAAGCTGTCCATATGATGGAGGAAGAGGAATAGAAGAGGAAGGGGTACATGATAATACAGTGTATTCAATACACCCTAAAAGCCAGATTTAAGGTTCCTTCATGTTAAGCCGCTTTCCTCTGGTGGAGTAGAGAAGTCAGGGGCAATCCAGGCCTTGTTCATTTTGATAAGCCTCAACCTGTCAGCATTGTCAGTTGACAGGTGGATGTGCTTATCAGTAATTATGCCCCCAGCGGCACTAAATACCCGCTCAGACAAAACACTGGCGGCAGGGCAGGCCAGCACCTCTAAGAAGTAGAGCGCCAGTTCATGCCACGTGTCCAGCTTAGACACCCAATAATCATACGGCACAGAGGGATCGCTGAGGACGTTGACGCGGTCAGCTAGGTACTCCTTTACCATCTTCCGAAACTTTTCCCTCCTTGTCACACTAGGCCGCTCTTCAGGGTGTGGTGGGGTGTCATAAAACTGTTGCCCTGCCTTTGTTGGAACTGCTGTGTGTTTCCCTCATCTCCCCTCCTCGGGTGGCCAAGGAAGTACGTACTTTGCCGCCAGAGTTGTCAGATGGGAATTTGTGGAGCAATTTTTCGACAATGGCCTTCTGGTATTGCATAATTTTACTTGTCCTGTGTAGCGGTGGCAACCGTCTCCTGCTCCTCCTCCTCCTCCTCCTCCTCCTCCTCCAATTGGCGCTGAGAAGACGAATCGAGGGTGGTCTGGCTATCACCCTGTGTAAGATCTTCCCCCATTTCCACCTTTTCCACACGCAGAGCATCGGCCTTTATTGTGAGCAGCGAGCTTTTTAGTAGACACAGAAGTAGGATGGATAATGGCATTATCGCCGCTCACCATCTGTGTAGATTCATCAAAGTTGCGTAACACCTCACAGAGGTCAGACATCAATGCCCACTTGGCGCTTGTGAAGAGCGGAAGCTGTCTAGAAAGCTGCCCAGGGCCGGCGTCAGCACCCGGCATACCTGGGCAAGTGCCGGGGCCCACTGTTCCTTAGGGGGCCCACTTGTTTCCTCACTTGTAAATTGCAGCGGCTGCGGTCCCTTTAAACATCACCTGGCCTTGGCATACTGCTGCTGCGTTACCTGTGCATGATGTCACTGCACAGGATCTCCAGGCCTGCGGAGCGTCCGTGAATATAGTGTGATCAGCAGTAATTTACATGGCACAGACAGATAGATTACATACTGAACAGGAGGAGGATGGATCACAGCGGAGGCGGAGCTTATCAGCAGAAGACAAGCATAGCAGCCGAATAAACCAGGAGTTTTATTATGATCAAGTGACCAGTCACATGATGGGGCGGGGTTTAGCAGTGTGTGTGGCGCAGAGCTGAGCTGTGAGGGAAGGAAGTGTGAGTAACTAACTTGTTTTAGACACAGACTTGTAGTTCTGTCTTTGCCCTAGTTCTCTGCCTCCTTCCCAGTACTGTCCCAGTACTAATCAATAATGACAGGCTGCAGAGGCTGGACATGCTGAGTAACTACAAGGCTCAGCATGTCCAGCATGTATCCTTATTAATTACCAGAGGACAGTACTGGTAGATAGTATAGTGAAGAACTACAAGGCTCAGTACGTCCCGGCTGTCATTATTGATTACCAGAGGACTGTACTGACGCATAGTATAGCAGAGAACTTCTCTACTACTTCTCTACTATGCTATCCATCAGTACAGTCCTCTGGTAATCAGTAATGGCAGGCTGGACATGCTGAGCCTTGTAGTTCTCTGCCATACTCTCTACCAGTACAGTCCTGTGGTAATCAATAATGAGAGGCAGGCATAAGGATTGATTCACATATATCCACCACTCTGTAGGGTGTTCTGTTGATTGTATGTGGCACCATAAATAATACATGCAGTTTTATTGCCTCGTGTGTTGTGCAAAATGCCACAAGGGGGCCCACTTAGGCTTAATCGCCCAAGGGCCCACATGTACCTGGAGCCGGCCCTGAAGGCGCCGACCGTGTTGCAGCTGGTATTCTACTACTGCTCTCTGCTGCTCACAAAGCCTTCTCAACATGTGGAAGGTGGAATTCCATCGCGTGCTCAGGTCGCACAGCAGTCAGTGGGCTGGCAACCGCAATCGCTGCTGCAGGCTTGCCAGGCCGGCTGAAGCTGTCGTGACTTGCAGAAGTGGGCACACAGGGGATGCACCTTCACCAGTAGCTGAGGCAAAATGGGGTAGGTTTTCAGAAACCGCTGAAACACTAAGTTGAAGACATGGGCCAGGCATGGTATGTGTGGGAGGTTGGCCAGCTCCAAAGCCACTACCAAGTTGCGGCCATTATTGGATACAACCATGCCTGGCTCTAGGTTGACTGGCAAGAGCCACAGCTCAGCCTGTTTCTTTACTCCATGCCACAGCTCTGCAGCAGTGTGCTGTTTGTCACCCAGGCAAATAAGCTTCAGCACGGCCTGTTGCCGCTTACCGACTGCTGTGCTACACTGCTTCCAGCTACTGACAGAATTCTGAGTGGTGCTGCAAGATGGCAATTCTGCATGGGAAGAAGTGGAGGAGGAGGAGGTGGAGGAAGAGAAGGAGGGGTTGCAGCCGCTACTGTAGGTGGCAGCGGAAATCCGGATGGAAGTAGGGCCCGCAATCCTCGGTGTGGGTAGCACCTGTGCCATCCCAGGGTACGACTCGCTCCCAGCCTCCACAACGTTCACCCAGTGTGTCGTCAGGGAAATGTATTTCTTCTATTTAATTTAATGTTTCTATGTGTCATTGCAGAGAGAAAGTCAATGCAGCTGACAGAAGTTGATTTTTACCTTCATTTTTTCAATCCCCATTGGCTGGGGAGTGGGCATGAACTGACTGGGTCGGGGCGTGGTTTACCGGGACCTTGGGTGGGGGGGATGCTTTTAAGTCCTTCTATTTAGGGTGGCCTGAATTATAGGTCAATGCCATGGCAATTTATGAGCAAACACAGTGGGTAGCAGTGGAAGAAAACATCATTTTGCACGGGTATATTTAATCTATTTCATTTAATGTTTCTGTGTGTGGTTGCAGAGAGAAAGTCATCCTCCCTCCCATCCCTGCAGCTGACAGATGTTGATTTTTACCTTCAATTGTTCAATCTCCATTGACTGCGGAGTGGGAGGGGTTGTGGCCTGACCGAGTCGGGGGCGTGACGTAGCAAGACCTGGGGCAGGGTTTTAAGTCCTTCTTTTAAAGGTGGCCAGAATTACAGGTCGATGCCATGGTAATTTATGAGGACACGCCATGGGTAACAGTGGAAGAAAACATTGCTTTGCACGGGTATATTTAATCTATTTCATTTAATGCTTCTGTGTGTCGTTGCAGAAAGAAATCCAACCTCCCTCCCATCCCTGCAGCTGACAGAAGTTGATTTTTACCTTCATTTTTTCAATCCCCGTTGGCTGCGGAGTGGGAGGGGGCATGGCCTGACAGAGTCGAGGCGTGGATTCGCGAGATCTGGGGCAGGGGTTTTAAGTCCTTCTTTTGAGGGTGGCATGAATTACAGGTCAATGACATGGTAATTTATGAGGACTCGCAATGGGTAGCAGTGGAAAAAAAATCTTTTATTAGTACTGAACGGTCGTAGTCTAAAATTAGTCTATTTCATCTAAAATTTTTGTGTGTCGTTGCAGAGAGAAATTCACCCTCCCACCCCTGCAGCTGATTTTTTTCAATCCCCGTTGCCTGCGGAGTGGGAGGGGGCGTGGTCTGAAAGAGTTGGGGGCCTGGCTTAGCAAGATGCTTCGAACAGTTGTAGTCTGAAATGAGTCTATTTCATCTAAAATTTTGTGTGTGTCGTTGCAGAGAGAAATTCACCCTCCCACCCCTGAAGCAAACAGAAGTTTATTTTTCCCTTCATTTTTTCAATCCCCGTTGGCTGCGGAGTGGGAGGGGGCATGACATGACAGAATTGGGGGCGTGGCTTAGCAAAGCGCTTCGCATAGGTGATTTAATCTATTTCATTTAATGTTTCTGTGTGTCGTTGCAGAATGGCTGCGGAGTGAGAGGGGCGTGGCCTGACAGAGTTGGGGGCGTGGCTTAGCAAGACGCTTCAAACTGTTGTAGTCTATAAATAGTCTATTTTATTTAAAATTTTTGTGTGTCGTTGCAGAGAGAAATTCACCCTCCCACCCCTGCAGTAAACAGAAGTTTATTTTTACCTTTATTTTTTCAATCCCCGTTGGCTGCAGAGTGGGAGGGGGCGTGACTTGACAGAGTCGGGGGTGTGGATTAGCAAGACGCTTCACATGGTTGCATTTAATCTATTTCATTTAATGTTTCTGTATGTCGTTGCAGAAAGAAAGTCAACCTCCCACCCATCCCTGCAGCTGACAGAAGTTGATTTTTACCTTTATTTTTTCAATCCCTGTTGGCTGCGGAGTGGGAGGGGGTGTGGCCTGATGGAGTCGGGGATGTGGCTTAGTGAGACCTGGGGCGGGAGTTTTAAGTACTTCTTTTAGGGTGGCCTGAATTAAAGGTCGATACCATGCTTATTTATGAGTTATATTTATGGTAACCGGAATACCTTTAACAGTGTCAGTAAATAGAAATGGATGAGCTCCTCAGCTGCTGATAATTACCTGATTGTTATGGAAACCTGCCCTCCCTGTTTGTGCCTTTGCAGAGAATGGCAGTTGGAGTTTAAAACCAAAGTTCCCAGTTGTAATGTTGGCTAATGGAGATCATATTTTGGGAATATCTCAGGAACGGTATGTCCTAGAGAGATGAGATCTGGTCTAAAACCTTCCCGGACACCTGATGTACCTGTGTGCCGAATTTGGTGAAAATCGGTCCAGTAGTTTGGTCGCGCATAGAGAACAGACAGACGGACAGACAGACAGACAGACAGAAACTCATTTTTATAATATTAAGAGATAAAATATAACATAAAGCTTGGCATAGATTATGAACATTAAATGGTATGCTGCTTTAAACTAAAAAAAAGTTATAATAAACCATGGGCACATAAAATATAGATAAAATAGGAAACATGTGCAAAATAAACATGCACCAACTATAAACGATAGTATATTCTTTTCTTCTTTCTCTTTCCTCCTTTCCTTCCATTCTTTTTTCTCTTCTTTCCCTTATTTTACATATCGTGAATATAGTAAAATCAGATACTAGATATTGAATAAAACTTCTTTGATTCTACTATCCGTAGCTACTAAATATTATTTGTTAATAATTATTTGTTGAAAAAGCACAAAAAACGATTCGTAAGAGAACTCCATAAAACGCTTAATAATTAATGTACTCAAGAGATTCATTCAAACCAAATGGTGTGTATTCAGTTGTTATATCCAGTACATCTCCTTCCTACAAAGTTGTGGGAAGGAGAATTGGACATGTTCAAGGGGAGTGACCTTCAGACTTGAAGGATCACCTTCATGTACACTAGCAAAATGACGGGACACACTGTGTGTAATAACTTTACGCTTAATATTAGAACGATGGTGCGCCCCACATAGTATAGTTTACAGGAGCACTGGAGTTGGTAAATCACATTGGATGTCCCACAGTCCATCTGATGTTGTATTGGTATTGGTTTATGGAGGTTGGGAGTGTTTATTTCAATGGTACCATGAGTGATCATCCTGCAGCACATGCACCTCTTCACATTACATTGATAAATTCCTTACTTTTGTACGACTTTTTCACGGAATACACGTTTAGAGGGGTCTTTCTTCAGCGTTTTTTTAGGGCAAGATGGGGCTAGAATATTTTTTAGAGTTTTAGCTCATCTAAAGATTAGACTTGGTCATGTTGGGATCAGTTTATTCAGGATCGGATCCTTTGCCAAAATGGACCAATGTCTAGTTAGTATCTGTCTAATTTTTACATGTTGAGAATTATATCTGGTGATGAGATTCATTTTTTTGGGAAGGTATGTCTTTCTTTTCTTGTTTTTTAACTCTTTTGAAAGAGTCTTTCATTAGACCTGAAGGGTAGCCTTTTTCCTTGAAACGGGTTTTTAGAACCTTTAATTTTTTTTAGGGAGATGTCATCTGAACAATTTCTCCTAATGCATTTCATTTAGCTATACGGGATGTTGGATTTCCATTTCTGATGGTGGCAACTGTTAAAAGTTAAAAAACTATTTGCGTCAACTTTTTTGAAGTGGGTTTTTTGTAGAAATTTGATTATTCTCAATACTGATATGGAGGTCTAAAAAAGGTCTCTCAATGGTATTCTAGAGTGAGATGTATGTTCCATTCGTTAGAATTGATCTCATCTATCAGAGATATCAATTTTTTCCAGTATATCATTCCATATTAAAATAATATCATCAATGTATCTTTTATACATGATGATATTGGGGTGGTTAAGGAGACCCAGTTGTCTTTCAAACACACCCATGAAGAGGTTGGAATATGATGGGGCAAATTTTGTCCCCATTGCCGTACCTGGGGTTTGTAGATAGATCTTGTCTTCATGGGTGAAGAAATTGTCATTTAATATAAATTTCATAGATTCTAAAACAAATTGTCTTTGTGTCGGAGGCATGAGGGAATCAGAATCTAGGAATTCTCTGATGGTGTTGATTCCCAGAGTGTGGATAATATTATTATATAGGGAGGTAACATCTAGCGTGGCCCAAATATAATTGTTCTCCTACTTCACATCTTTCAAGATACTAATAAGATGTGTGGTGTCTTTAAGGTAAGAGGGTAAGTATACCACGTATCTTTGTAGCAAGTGATCTATATGCTCGGATAGATTAGTAGTCAGAGAGCCGATTCTCGATATGATTTGGCGTCCGGGAGGGTTAGTTTTATGGATTTATAAATTTTCGGCAAAAAATAAAACCGTGCAAACGTTGGGTGGGGGATTTTGAGGAACGCCCTTTATTTTTTGTCTAGTACTCCTGTTTCAAAGTTGACATCGATAAGCTCAAAAAGAGCTTTCTTGTACTCTTTTGTTGGATCAGTTCTTAATCATTTACAGTATATAGAATCAGAAAGTATTCTCATGGATTCTGTTTGATAGTAGCAGTAGTCCATGATGACCACCCCTCCTCCCTGTCAGCATTTTTAATTACTAACTCCTTGTTTTTCCACAGATTTTTCAATGCCCGGGTCAAGTTATGATTGAGATTTTGTGTAGTCGACCTGGTCATATCTGTCCCTGTAAAGGAGTCGTTGAAATCAATAAGTACCAAATTATAAAAACTCTCAATGTAGGGTCCTCTGCTTTCTAATGGATAGAAGACTGACTTCGTTTTTAGTGATGTCCTTATTGGGGCGGTTGGTTGATCATGGTCAAGGGAGATGTCAAGAGTGTTGGAATATGAATCTCCAGAGGTGATTCCTAATTGGTTGACTTCTTTCGATGGTTTTAGAGTGTTTTTTTATAAAGAAATGCCTTTGTAAAGTTAATTTCCGAATGAACTGATTGAGGTCCACAAACAGTTCAAAAGGATCGGGATTACTGGTGGGGCAAAAAGACAGTCCTTTACTCAGGATTTCTATCTCATTTTCATTTAAGATGTATCGTGATAGGTTGAAGATCCCCTTTTCTTTGAGTAATTCATTATTGACTACTTTTTTCTCTTTTATTGTAAATAGTTGGGTTTGGATCTCAACTTCTTTGGGATTGGTAATCTTGTACCTCTTTTTTCCCCCCTCTCTTTCCTCTGACTTGGGGTTTCTTCTTTTTCTCCCTGTGTTCTGGTGTGTAGAATTGTGTGATTTTCAGTGTTCGGGAAGTTTTCAGGGTGTTGTGGGGATTTTGGGATTCCTCGTTTGTTAATATTGGAATGATCTGATTGAGGTCCTGAATGCTTGATAAACTTAATCCTGGGGGTATTGGCTCTTTGGATATGGTGGACCGGATTAGGGGGGATAGTTGTTCTAAAAAAGGACTGTCTGTGAGGCTGGGAGGAAGTTCCAAAAAATGGTCCGGGCTGGATATGGATACTGAATGAATGGTAATGTTAGAGATGGAATTGTTAAGTGAAATAACTGATTTATTGCTTGAATGTGATAATGATTGCCATTGTAGTGTGATACCAAGGGGTTCTATAGGTTCAATACAAATTGATAATGTTTTTTTGTCGAGATCCCCATTGTGGTTAGGGATTTTATTGTTTACTCCGTTGAGCATTCCCAGGTGACTCTCGTTAATACCTGAGTATTTCATTGTAAATTCTTGTGTGGAAGGTATTGTATCTGGGATGGGATGAATAATGGGGGCAATTAGCGGTATGTGGGTCTTGGTATCAGGAACAATCAGAAATCAGGAATATGCATTAGCATACAAATCAACATTACAGTGCAGGGAAGAGACTCGAGCATTGCGCTCGAGTACACTCGGTGTTCGGCCGAACAGCGAGCGGACCCAAGCGTAGGCATGCTCAGCCAAACAGCGAGTTCGCTCAACACTAGTGCTAGCCAAATGCCAAGACCTGGCATTTGGACGGAAGGTACTCCAGGCAGTGTTCCCCCCAAGTTCTGTCTAATTTGGTAGTTCTCCAGTGGTGCTGTCATGAAGGGACATACTGGAAACTAGAATTTAGTCTTACCGGTAAATGGTTTTCCAGGAGTCTCACATGACAGCACTCGGTATTACGCACCCGCCAGACCCCCCCAAAAGCACACACACACACACACTAATTATATATATATATATATATATATATATATATATATATATATATATATCAATGTGAAATCAAACAATGTAAATTCTGCTAAAGGTGTTGCATCTATCCGATGTAGTAATTTGGAAAACACTGGAGATTGGGGGCAAGGAAGGCCTTTTAATCTCTCTTGCTTCCTGTCCTTATAGAGATGAATAAGGACATCCTCCAGTGGTGCTGTCATGTCGGACTTCTGGAAAACCATTTACCGTTAAGACTAAATTCTATTTTTTTTTATTGCTTTTATTGTGCAAAACTGAAATTAATTTAAAAAAGTAGACATATTATGTATTACCATGTCAGTAATGACCTTCTCTATAAAAAATATGACGTGATCTTCTCCATCAGATGAACACCGTTAAAAAAAGAAGAAAACTGTGCCAAAAAGCCAATTTTGTCATTTAATATCACAAAACGTGTAATACCAAGCAATAAAAAAGCCATATGTTCCCCAAAATAGTACCAATCAAACCATCGCCTTATCCTGTAAACAATGAACCCCTACATAAGACAATCGCCTGAAAAAAAAATATAGCTTTCAGAAACTGGAAACACAAAAACAAGATTTAAAAAAAAAAATGCTTTTATTGTGTAAAACAGAAATTCATTTTAAAAAGGAGACATATTAGGCATTGTCGCATCTGTAAAGACCTGCTCTACAAAAATATCTTAAGATCTGTGAGAATCTGGGATTAAGCGTGTGGCTGTATCTAGAAAACAGATCAGAGATGTAAGGAGGGGACAGGTTGTGTATGGCGTTATATGTAGTTGTAAGTGTTTTAACCATTGAAAAGATTGTTCGAGTGGGGAGGCAGAAGAGAAACTAGGGGAGAGGTAGATTGACCTCAGCAGAGTTAAGAATAGATTGCAAGAGCAAGTGAGAGTGCTGGATGGGAGGCCACACAGAAGGATGTTGCTGTAGTCCAGGCTGGAGATGATGAGAGCAGGCACTAGTAATTTAGATGAGTTAGGGGTGAGGAAGGTGCAAATACTAGAGATGTTCCTAAGTTGAAAAGGCAGGTGGAGGTGAGGGTTTGGATGTGTGGCTTAAAGGACAGGGCAGAATCAAATGTTATCCCCAGATAGAAGACCTGTGAGACTGGAGAAAGCATTGTGCTAGTAACTGTAATGGATAGGTCAGCTAAGTGACATGGGGGAAAGCCAATGAACTCAGTTTTCTCCAAGTTGAGTTTTAGGAAGTAGAAGGAGAAGAATGAAGATATTGGCAACAAACATGCTGGTATTCTGCATAGCAGGGAAGTGACATCTGGGCTACAGAAGTAGATTTGAGTGTCGTCAGTAGAGTTGAGCAAACCTGCCTTTTGGCAGGTTCAAATTTGGGTTCGGTGAATTACATGTGAATTACATAATGGATTCCATTCTTACAAAATCCATTACATAATTCAATGTTGGCATGCCGCATAATACAAGTGTATGGCCAGCTCCAAGGGTTTCCGTTCTGCTGGCCAAACACTTGTATTATGACGGCATGAAAAACGGGATGCCTCTAAAGCAGGGGCGGATTGGCCATAGACCTTACAGGGAAATTTCCCGGTGGGCTGATGCCAAGGGGGCCACCTGGGCCCTCCTCACTCCTGGCCATTGGAAGTTTTTGGGGATGTATTTTGTGATGGACTGTGGTATTTGGCTCTGTTGAGGTGGTATAATGTGCCACAATATGGTATTGCTGGCCCTGCCTTCCATCAATTTGGACCTGACTACAAAACGGGACCACTTTTAGGATTTTTTCCAGGGCCACTTTAAGTTCCCAGTCCGCCCCTGCTCTAAAGGCATTTCGTTTGGCATGCTGGCATTGAATTACTTTATGGATTCTGTGAGAATGGAATCCATTACGTAGTTCACTTAAAACCCAAACCTGAAATTAAACCTTCTAAAAGGCAGGTTCACTAAACTCTAGTTGTCAGCATAGAGGTGGTATTGGAAGCCATGGGACTCTATGAGCTGTTCCAGGCCAAATGTATAAATGGAGAAAAGTAGGGGACCCAGGACAGAGCCTTGAGGGACACCAACAGAGAGGGGATGTAGGGGGCGGAGCCAGCGTCGGAGCTGAATGGCGGCTTTTTCCTGAGCTCCGTGTACTTAAAGCCCTAATCTAGAGCTAACTTTATCACCTTGGCGAGAAAATGGTCAAAATCGGTGGAGCAAAGCCTGGTGAACACCCGGCGGCTGTTAAACCCTCTTCCACAGCGAGCGGTATGGCAAAATTTCTTAAAAAAGCACCCGCAGCGCAAGCCACTAGAGATTCTAAGATGGCGCCGGGTTCGGGAGATGCGGAGGAATGCCCAGTGGAAGGTGGCTCTGAGGCAGAGAGCGATGGGGAGCAACCCCAGGGACAGCGAGGCTTACCTGTATCTAGGCGTTTTATCCGACAAGCCTTAGAAGAAGCCATCAGCCCGCTCACACACGAGATTGCAGCCCTGACACAGGAGATAAGGCAAGTGGGGCATAGAGTGGAAGCGCTGGAAACGACCCAGGCCGTGATAGTGGAGCATGGTGACGCAGTCTCGCAGCGCCTTGCGGCCTACCAACTTCACCTGAACTCGATCTACACAGCCTTGGAAGACCAAGAAAACCGCAGCAGAAGGAATAATTTGCGTTTTAGGGGGGTTCCGGAGTCTAACCAGCCAGAAGATGTCCCTGCTATTGTACGGCATATTTTTAACCTCCTTGGTGGGAAATGAAATGAGTGCAGAAGTGGTCATTGAACGGGCCCACCGTGCTCTCCGACCTAGATCGAAGGAGACGGATCCCCCAAGAGATATTATATGTAGGTTTCTGAATTTTCAAGACAAGGAACAGATTTTTAAATGCGGCGAAAGCAGACCCTCATATTGCCTTTGAGGGTGGACAGGTGACGATTTTTCAAGATCTTTCTGCCACCACTTTACAGAAACGCAGAACCCTGAAGCCCCTCACTGATCTATTACAGAGCAAGAAAATTCCGTACAGATGGTCTTTCCCCTTCGGCATCAGCTTTTCATACGCTGGGAAACGTATTAATATCTCTTCCTCCGAGGACCTGCAAGCAGCATACACCACCATGGATATCGCTCCACTGGACATTGACTCCTGGTATACGGTTAAAGACCTTACTCCGCTACCTGAGCTTCCCAAATCCTTACCATGGGAGAGGGTGTCTACTCCAAAACACCAAAGAAACAAAAGACGCATTGGAGGACTTACCCCGAAAAGGATCTCATGGTCAAACGTCTGACCATAATATAAGTATATGTGATTGTTTGCCCTTATGCCTAAAATTACTGCTTGCCTCTTGGATTTTAGCTTACTGACAGGAGGGTAATGTGGTAAACTGAACTATTTGGGGTTACTGTTTAATTCATCTCCATAAGTGGTTGCCATAGTGCACCCCAGGTTTAAAACTATTGACATACCTCACTTTTTGGCGGGGGCTACAACTTATGTTTCTTTCTTCTACTCTGTCCTCAGACTTTAGCCTCCCTTGGCCTGTTTTTCTTTTATCTTCTTCCTTTGGGTATTTGAGTTATATGAGCAGGGGTTGTTAGGGCCTCCAAGGCTTCTCTCTCTGTACCGCCAATTGTTCGGTTGATGCGAGTTTGGGGTAGTTTAAATGGATGTTATGTCCTTTTTTACCCCCTTATTGGCGTGCTGTTTTGCCCTTGACCTCCTTCAGTTCTCTTTATGTTCTGGGGGTCGGGGGGAAAGACAGCCTGATGATGATCTTCATTGGTTACTTGTTTTAGACATATTTGTCTTTTATTATTATTTTTATGTTCTATGTTATTTTTTACTTTATATCTCAGCGAGCAAATGTCACACTCTGTATAACACTGTAAGGGAGGGCTATGGCTTGATCCAGGGGAAAGCCCTAGGCTTTCGTAGGTGATAGCCCCTTTTTTCTTCTTGCCCATTATGGCGGACCTAAAAATAGTTTCTTATAATGTGAAGGGCCTGAGATCCCCAGCCAAAAGATGTCAGATTTTCTCGATGCTAAAAAAGGAAAAATGTTCAATTGTATTGTTGCAAGAAACACATTTTAAAAAGGACAGGTATCCAAATCTCTCTTTCTCTAATTTCCCTACGTGGTTCCATTGTGGTGCAGATGGTCCGGCGTCCAGGGGGGTTAGTATAGGTTTTAAACGTGGCTTTCCTTTCACTCTGACTGATCAGCTTCATGATGAGGATGGACGTTACATCATTGTTAAGGGAATGATTGGTGCTCAGCACTATACCT
Organism: Rhinella marina; assembly: GCA_900303285.1. Taxonomy (NCBI): domain Eukaryota; kingdom Metazoa; phylum Chordata; class Amphibia; order Anura; family Bufonidae; genus Rhinella; species Rhinella marina. The sequence continues at coordinate 9,338 of ONZH01002414.1, read as the reverse complement.
TTGCTAACTTCTAAGCCCCTAATCAAGAGCAAGTAAAGTGCTTTACAAATGCTTTAGAAGTTCTCCATTCATTTTGGGATGGTGTGATTGTGGTGGGAGGTGACCTAAACTTAGTAATGGATCCTTTGCGGGACGCCTCCTCTGGACGCTCGGCCATCTCTTACAGGGCACTACGTTTCCTTAAGTTGAAATTGGAAGATCTAGGGCTGATAGATGTATGGCGATGTTTTCATCCGGAGGAGATTGACTACTCTTTCTTTTCTGCAGCTTCTAACTCTTATGGTAGACTGGACTACATATTTGTTTCCAAGGATCAGCTGAGGAATTGCCGGAATACGAGGATGGGAAGTATGACTCTCTCGGACCATGCTCCGGTATTTGCTACAATCTCTGCAGCTTCTAGAGGGGGTAAGATGCCAAGGTGGAGGTTGAACGAGACTTTGATAGCTGGAGAAGGCAACAGGTCACGCATATCCACTCTATTGTTTGAATATTTTTCTTTAAATAATTCCCCTGAGATTTCCCCACAAATGCTGTGGGATGCCCACAAACCTTTTATTAGAGGCCATTTCAGTAGTCTAGGGCTTTCAGGAAAAAAGAAGCAAAAGCTAAACTAGAGGATTTACTATCCCAAATTCACCACCTCGAGTTACTCCATAAACGATCCCTTGCTATTTCCCATCAAAACGCCCTTAGCAAACTCCGGACAGAGCTCAAAAATATGCTTAATGCTACCTCAGCTAAATATTTTCTGTCTTCACAACATAAATTTTATGCCCATGGGAATAAGGCATCTAAATTTATGATGAGAAGAATTAAAAAGAGGAAGCAATCTAATTTTGTTCCCGTCCTTTCGGCTGAGGGTGGCCTCCGTATATACGATTCCTCTAAAATAGCTGACCAATTTCGAGCATTTTATAAGTCTTTGTACAATTTACAATCCTCACCCTCTGATATATATGCCCGGGACAAGGGAGCGTTGATGGATGACTTCTTGAGTAAACTGCAGCTCCCAACCCTATCTCCTTGTCAAAGAGATGAATTGGCTAAACCCTTTTCACTAGAAGAGCTAGATAGAGCCATAAAAACCTCTCCTAAAGGTAAATGCCCAGGACCTGATGGGTTTCCCATTGTATATTATTCTACTTTTAAAGATATCCTGACCCCTTACATGCTCTTGGTCTATAATCTTGCCCTCGGGAATGTTGCCCTTTCCCCTGAGATGACTCATGCCTCTATTACCATCATTCATAAGGAAGGGAAAGATCCGTCAGTGTGTTCTAATTACAGGCCAATTTCCCTGTTGAACATTGACCCTAAGTTAATGGCAAAGATGTTAGCCTCCCAACTCCAGCCTTTGTTACCCCACTTAGTTCATCACGATCAGGTTGGGTTTGTGCGGGGAAGAGAGGGCAAGGACAACACAACTAAAGTGTTGGCCTCCCTTTTTTATGCAGTGCACAAACGTCTTCCTATGGTTCTTCTCGGCACTGATGCCGAGAAGGCCTTTGACAGAATGAACTGGTTGTTTATTAGGAAGGTGCTCTCTTCTTTCCAACTGCCAATGCCATACATTGATGCTACATTTGCTATGTATACCCACTCCTCAGCGTCAGTCCTGGTTAATGATACTGCTTCTACTTCATTTCCAATTAATAACGGGACCAGACAGGGATGCCCGCTTTCACCCCTAATTTTTGTCTTAGTTATGGAGACACTTATGCAATCTCTGCGGCAGGAAACTCGCTTCCGTGGTCTGAAGATAGGGGGGCACGAAATGAAATTGGCTGCATTTGCAGACGACTTATTACTTATCATTACTAACCCTATACAAGCAATGCCCATAATTTCTGACCTGTTACTCTCGTTTGGCTTGGTTTCCAACTTCAAGGTTAATCCCTCCAAGTCCCAAATACTCCACATTGGCATTTCCCCATCTATTATAGCAGCTCTCCAGCTAGATTCCCCTTTTAATTGGTCTACTCAGTGTCTCACCTATTTGGGTATTAGACTGACACCGCACTTAAATGATCTATTTGCGCTCAATTACAAACCTTTGTTGCAGGCACTTATATCCCAAATGGAGATATTGAATAACCCCACTCTCTCTTGGTTTGGGAGGAAAAACTTGGTTATGGCTCTTATCCTGCCTAGATTGTCTTACCTGATGCAGGTTCTCCCTATAATGATACCGAGGTCATACTTCCTTTCCTTAAATGGTGCTATTCGTAGGTTCATATGGCAGGGGAAGGGGAGTAGGATATCTTTTCATACCCTATCCAAGCCTAAAAGATATGGAGGAATTGGCCTCCCTGATCCTGAGGCTTATATGAGAGCAATCCATTTAACTAGAGTGATTGATTGGTTGAGGGAGCCGTCCCACAAACAGTGGGTCATAATTGAAAATGCTCTCTTAGGGCCCTACTCTTAACAAGTAACCCCGCCCCTCTAGGTCGGGACTTTAATCCTATAATGAAACAAACCTGGAAGGTTTGGAACTGGTTCACTCAAACATGTGCGGATCTCCAGTTCCCATCGGGCCTCCTGTAGGTGCGTGATGTGGTGGCTCTCACTCCAAAGAATTTAGAGATAGTGTCCCGTTAGCCACCAGATTGCTATCGGAGAAATGATGTGATCTCAGGGATAACAAGGGGGAAATAGTTCCTGATGATGATCTTATGGTCCGACTCTCTCTCCCTCCCTCCGCCACTTTGATAGTCAAAGGTTTGAAGAGAGCTCTTATCTCGATCATCCCAAGGATCCCTTCAAAGGGTACCCTTTCAGAGTTTGAAAAATGGGTTTCTGGGGCTGAATACCCGAGAAAACTTATTTCCCAGATTTACAAAATATTGAAAACCCCCTCTGAGCAAATTAAACCCGCGATGGTTGGAGTCTGGGAGAGAAACTTGGGCAGGGAGCTGTCTACTATGGAGACTCTTAAAATGTTCGAAGCTCCTCATAAGCTTTCTAGATGCATCCGGATTCAGGAGAATGGATATAAGGTTCTGTCTCGGTGGTATAGAACACCGGATAAACTAGCTAAATTATTCCCGGGAGTGTCTGATGGGTGCTGGAGATACTGTTCACACCCAGGTACCTTCATTCACATTTGGTGGACATGTCACAAGATTCACGAGATGTGGGTCTTTATTTTCAAGAAAAGTAACGATATCTGTGGCACCTCATATGCCTGTACAGCTGAAGGAGCATTACTTAGCCTTGGTATTTCAGATAGGAAAGGCCGCATTAATACTTTGTTCTCTATACTGATCACTGCCTTTAGACTGTTGAATCCTCGTTTTTGGAGATCTACAGATCTCCCTACATTTGAACATTGGTTGACCAAAATAGATCAGATCTATAGATTTGAAGAGCTTTCCCACTGGGAATTGAGCACTAGGAAACTTTTTCTCTCAATCTGGGAGCCATGGATTAAGTTTCGGGGCTTTACTGTTACAGATTAAGAGAATTCTTAACTTGGACTTTTGATTCCCTTTAGCTTACGTGGCTGGGGTTCTCTTCGCCTCTTTTGGTGTGTTTGGATATAATAATGTCGATCTCTCCCTTTTCCTATATGCAATTGATATGTGTTGTGACATCTGACTCTGTAAGTTTGTGATCATGATTTTGTTCTTAACAGTTTTGTATCATTACAGTTTTGTATCTTACCAAATTTCTTTCTCTCTAGACCGGGCCTGCGTGCTTTGGCTTCTTATTGGACGTATTATGTCTATTCGTATACATTGCCCTGTGCTTATGTCTGTAGTTGTATTTGTTAAAACAAAAATAAAAATTTTAAATATAAAAAAAACGAGAGGGGATGTGACGAGGAGCTAGTGTGTGAATGGGAAAAACTGAAGGTTCTGTTAGTGAGGTACGCGGAGATCCAGGAGAGGGCTAAGTCTTTGATGCAGAGAGAAGAGAGGATTTGTAAGAGGAAAGAGTGGTCAACAATGTCAAAAAACAGAGGAAGTCAAGGAGGAGGAAAGCAGATTGTTGGCAACTTTGGTTAGGGCAGCTCAGTGCAGTGATTGGGTCTGAAGCCGGATTGCAGCTCATCAACAAATGAGTAAGATGAGAGGTGAGAGGAAAATTCAAGATAGACATGTTGTTCAAGGAGTTTGGATGAAAATGGAAGCAGTGAAATGGGACGAGGGCTGGATAAAGAGGATGGGTCCAGGGAAGACTTCTTGAGTATGGGTGTGACAGCTGCGTGTTTAAAAGGGGAAGGGAAGACACCTGTGGTTAGCGATAGGTTGGAGAGGTGGGTTAGGGCAGGGACAACTATTAGAGATGAGCGAATATGCTCGTCTGAGCTCGTTCGAGCATTAGGGCATTCGCATATGCTCGCTACTCGGACGAGCATATCGCGATCCTCGAGGAAATGGCATCTTCCTGCATGTTAGGCGCCTTTTCTCAACCGAACAACATGCAGGAGAGTCTTTGGCACCTCCTAGCATCACATGGGGCCCCTACAAGTCGATAGCAGGGATTGGCTGGCCAGATCAGATGACCTGGGAATATAAGAATCTGGTCCCGCGCTGCTCGCGTCAGACGCCGCCTGCATGAGATTAGGGATAGAGCTGCTGTCTGTCAGGGAGAGTGTTAGGGCCTGAATTTAGATGTTGGTTAAGCAGGAATCATGCTCAAAGAACCCAACAGCTCTTCTAAAGGCTACAAGCACCTTTTTTTTTGGTCTCCTCCTTGCTGCTGGCTGGGACTTGTAGTGCAGCTACCGCCATCTTGGCTGCACACTGTGCACAGCGAATGGTGGCAGAAGGGACAGCACGTGGTCCACACAGACCCAAAAGAAATTGCCCAAAGTCCTCTCAGTACTCATTTTTGCTGCTGGTGCTGCTGCTGTGCCTTGGCTTGCTGGGATCTGTAGTGCAGTCTAGGGAATATGTTTTTTTCTATCATTTCTATACACTACAGTCCGGTGAACAATTATGTAGTGTACTGTACAGTAGCGTCAGTCTAGGGAACACGTTTTTTCTCTCAGTTATATATACTACAGTCAAGTGAACAATTATTTAGTGTGCTATACAGTAGTGTCAGTCTAGGGAATACGTTTTTGCTCTCAGTTATGTATACTACAGTGCAGTGAATAATTATTTAGTGTACTGTACAGTAGTGTCAGTCTAGAGAATACGTTTTTTCTCTCAGTTATGTACACTACAGTGCAGTGAAAAATGGAGTTGTTTGCGGTACAATAGCCGCCATTTAAAGACTACGTTTTTTCTCAGTGATATGTACTACAGTCCAGTGAAAAAGGGAGTGGTTTGCGGTAAAATAGCTGCCATTTAAAGACTACGTTTTTTTCTCATTTATATATACTATAGTTCAGTGATCAATTCTGTAGTGTGCTGTACAGCAGCGTCAGTCTATAAAATGCGTTTTTTCTCAGTTATATGTACTACAGTCCAGTGAAAAATGGAGTGGTTTGCGGTAAAATAGCCGCCATTTAAAGACTACATTTTTTTCTCATTTATATATACTACAGTCCAGTGAAAAATGTAGTGGTTTGCGGTAAAATATCCGCCATTTAAAGACTACGTTTTTTTTCTCAGTTATATGTACTACAGTCCAGTGAAAAATGGAGTGTTTGTGGTAAAATAGCCACCATTTATAGACTAGGTTTTTTCTCATTTATATATACTATAGTCTAGTAAACAATTCTGTAGTGTGCTGTACAGCAGCATCAGTCTATAAAATACGTATTTTATCAGTTATATGTACTACAGTCCAGTGAAAAATGGAGTGGTTTACTGTAAAATAGCCGCCATTTAAAGACTACGTTTTTTCTCAGTTATTTGTACTACAGTCCAGTGAAAAATTCTGTAGCGTGCTGTACAGCAGCGTCAGTCTATAAAATACATATTTTCTCAGTTAAATGTACTACAGTCCAGTGAAAAATGGTGGTTTGCTGTAAAATAGCCACCATTTAAAGACAAGGTTTTTTCTCAGTTATATGTACTATAGTCCAGTGAAAAATGTAGTGGTTTGCGGTAACATAGCTGACATTTTAAGACTACGTTTTTTTTCTCTCAGTTATATATACTACAGTCCAGTGAAAAATGGAGTGGTTTGCGTTAAATTAGCCGCAGTCTAAAAATTCCTTTTTTTTCTCTCAATTATATATACTACAGTGCAGTGAACAATTCTGTCGTGTGCGGTATAGTAGCCGCACTCTAGTGTTGACACCAACAAGTGACCAAGTTACACTCAGGTAGCAGGTGAAGCATATAGAATTTTACACTGATACAGCATGGCGGTGAACCCAGAGTGACCAAGTTACACTCAGTTAGCAGGTGAAGCACATAAAATTTTACATTAATACAGCATGGCAGTGAACCCAGAGTGACCAAGTTACACTCAGGTAGCAGGTGAAGCACATAAAATTTTACTCTGATACAGCATGGCGGTGAACCCAGAGTGACCAAGTTACACTCAGGTAGCAGGTGAAGCACATAAAATTTTACACTGACACAGCATGGCGGTAAACCCAGAGTGACCAAATTACACTCAGGTAGCAGGTGAAGCACATAAAATTTTACACTGATACAGCATGGCGGTGAACCCAGAGTGACCAAGTGACACTCAGGTAGCAGGTGAAGCACATACAATTTTACATTGATACAGCATGGCTGTGAACCCAGAGTGACCAAGTTACACTCAGGTAGCAGGTGAAGCACATAAAATTTTACACTGATACAGCATGGCGGTGAACCCAGTGTGACCAAGTTACACTTAGGTAGCAGGTGAAGCACATACAATTTGACACTGATACAGCATGGCGGTGAACCCAGAGTGACCAAGTTACACTTAGGTAGCAGGTGAAGCACATACAATTTGACACTGATACAGCATGGTGGTGAACCCAGAGTGACCAAGTGACACTTAGGTAGCAGGTGAATCACATAATATTTTACACTGATACAGCATGGCGGTGAACCCAAAGTGATCAAGTTACACTCAGGTAGCAGGTGAGGCACATAAAGTTTTACACTGACACAGTGTCTGAAGTTGACCCTCCTAAAAAATTTTTTTGGAGTGTCTATAGTTGAACCTCCTATAAAATTGTTTTGGAGTGTCTGTAGTTGACCCTCCTGTTAAATTGTTTTGGAGTGTCTGTAGTTGACGCTCCTAAAAAATTTATTGGAGAGAGGGCCTGCAGGTGGCCCTCCGTAAACATTGTTTGTAAAGAGCGCCAGTTGGCCCTCAGAAACATTGCCTGTTGGCTTAGCATTTATGTGCGAAGACGAGGAGGAGGAGAGGATACATAAAGAATCTTCATGTTGAGCTGCTTTCCCCCGGTGGAGATTTGATTTCCGGTTAAATCCAGGCTTTATTCATTTCAATAATCGTCAGCCTGTCAGCGCTGTCAGTTTACTGGCGTGTACGCTTATCAGTGATGATGCCACCAGCTGCACTGAAGACCCGCTCTGACAACGCACTAGCAGCAGGGCAGGCCAGCACCTCCAAGGCATACAACGCCAGTTCGGGCTACGTGTCCAGCTTTGCAAGCCAGTAGTTGTATGGAGCAGAGTGATCACGCAGGATGTTGGCATGGTCAGCTAGGTACTCCCTCACCATCTTTCTGAACAGCTCCCCCCTACTGGGGGACGGCTGACATAGTCTTGCTGGGGTGCCATAAAACTGGCAAAGGCCTTGGAGAGTGTTCCCCTGCCAGAGCTTGACAAGCTGCCTGCTCCCCTCCTCTCCCCCGCTAGTTGGCCCACAGAACTACGTCCTCTACCGCTAGCAGTGTCAGATGGGAAGGATGGTTTCAGCTTGTGCACCAGGGACTGTTGATATTGATTAACTTTCATACTCATTTCCTCTACAGGAATGAGAGTGGAAATATTCTGCTTGTACCTGGGGTCCAGGAAATGAACACCCAGTAATCGGTGTTGTCAAAAATGCTTCTAACGCGAGGGTCACGAGAAAGGCAGCCTAACATAAAGTCAGCCATGTGCGCAAGAGTCCCAACACGCAAGAATTCCCTCTGCTCAATAGGCTGACTCTCCATTTCCTCCTCCAACTCCTCCTCTTCAGCCCATACACGCTCAACAGATAAGAAGGAATGAGCTTAGGTAACCTCTTCAGTCTCGCCAACAGTCAACTTCTCTTCCTCCTCATCCTCCTCCAATACGCGCTGAGAAACAGACCTGAGGGTGCTCTGGCTATCAAGCAACGTATCTTCTTCCCCCATCTCCTGTGACAAGCGTAAAGCCTCTGACTTCATGCTGAGCAGTGAGTTTTTCAGCAGACAAAGCAGCGGGATGGTGACGCTGATAATGGCGGCATCGCCGCTGACCATCTGTGTTGACTCCTCAAAGTTGTTTAACACCTGACAGATATCAGACATCCATATTCACTTCTCATTGTAGACTTGAAGAAGCTGACTAACCTGACTACCAGTTCTCGTGGAAGTTGACACCTGGCAGTCTACAATCGCTCTGCACAGCTTGTAAACCCTGGATAACATGTGTAATGTGGAATTCCATCGCATGGGCACGTCACACAACAGTCGGTGAGCAGTCAGTTGTAAGCGCTGTTGCACTGCCCTGAGAGTGCCAGCATCTGTGGTTGACTTGCGGAAATGCGCCCAGATGCGTTGCACCTTGGTGAGCAAATCAGACAAATTGGGGTAGGTCTTGAGGAACGGCTGAACCACAAGACTTAACACGTGGGCCAGGCAGATTTTATATGCAGTATTTATATGGGTTGTTGTTACTTTGGGAAATAGTATTAGTACCACAGTCCGTCGGTCATCCTCACTTTCTTTAAAGAACTTCCAGACTTGCAAACATCTAGGCCTCGGCATGGGAGCTTCACTCCGTGAAACAGTTGCTGATCTACTTGCTCTGGCCCTGCTTCTCCCTCTGGCCACCCCTCTGCCTCTTCCAACCTGTTCTGGTGCTGCACTTGCCTCCCCCTCAGAAGCACTGTCTTGACTAGGCTTACCAAACCAGCTTGGGTCAGTCACCTCATCATCCACCTGCTCTTCCTGCGATTCCTCACTCTGCTCCCCCCTGGGACTTAGTGCCCTGACAACAACGTCAATGTCTGACAACCATGTCTCATCATCATCCGACACCTCTTGACGCACTACTTGCACTAAGTCCACACTCTCATCACCCACAGACTGTGAAATTTCTAAATTTTAGGCATCGGGACAGAGCAACTGCTCAGGTTGCTGTTGAGCAGTGGTTTGTGTCTCTGGGTAGGGTCCTGAAAAGAGTTCCTGCGAGTGCCATGCCGGATCTGAATCAATATTTTCCATGGAGGGGGGGCAGGCTGTGGGGAAGGAGGTTGATCTTGAGGAGCCAGAG
>ONZH01002413.1:0-30494 GCA_900303285.1 Rhinella marina | reverse complement strand
GAACCAATGGGACGCACACAGCCTGACTGCTACCCTCGCCGCCAGCATCCTCCTCCTCTTCCACAGCCACCTCCACGTCGTCCTCCTCCTCCTCATCCTCCTCCTCCTCCTGCAACTGCCACCATGAAGCAGACAAAAGTGTGGTCTGACTGTGTAGCTCCGTTGCGTCTCCTCCTACCCCCGTCTCCTCTGCGTGCAATGCGTTCTCCCTTATTGCGATTAGTGATTCTTTAAGGACGCATAGGGCGGGATGGTTACGCTCACTATAGCGTCCTCGCTGCTGACCTTCTTGGTGGACTCCTCAAAGATACGCAGTACATCGCATATGTCTGCCATCCATGGCCACTCGTGGTGGCAAACTGAGGGAGCTGAGTTGGAGGCACGCGTGGATTCATAATCTGGTACTCCATCAATGCTCTCTGCTGCTCACACACCCTGGCCAACATGGAATAGGTGGAATTCCAGCGAGTCGGCAGGTCGCACAACAGCCGATGTTCAGGCAAATGGAGGCGTTGCTGGAGTTTTTTTAAGCTAGCAGCAGCTACAGTTGACTTCCGAAAGTGAGCGCACAAGCGCCGCACTTTCACCAGTAGCTCTGCCAGGTTGGGGTAAGTCTTTAGAAATTTTTGGACTACCAGATTAAAAACGTGGGCCAGGCATGGTACGTGATTGAGTTCGGCAAGCTCCAGAGCCGCCACCAGGTTACGGGCCGTTATCGCACACGACCATGCCTGGTCCTAGCTACAGCGGGCGACAGCCACATCTCCGTCTGCTGCAATATGGCGTCCCTCACCTCTGGGGCGCTGTGCTTCCTGTCGCCCAAGCTGATGAGCTTAAGCACCGCCTGCTGACGTCTCCCCGCGCCAGTGCTGCAACGCTTCCAGCTAGCGGCTGAGGGCGATGTTAAGGCAGAGGAGGAGGAGGAGGGGGGTTTATCAGAACCCATGCTGGCAATCTTGGGCGGGGGTGGTAGGTAGGCCGTCTCTGTTTGCGACCCCGTCCCCGCTTCCACTACATTCACCCAGTGTGCCGTCAAAGAAATGTAGCGTCCCTGCCGCAAGCACTTGTCCACGAGTCGGTGGTCAAGTGGACCTTTGCGCTGACTGCGTACCTCAGGGCCCGCCTGATGTTACGCGACACGTGCTGGTGCAGGGCAGGGACGGCACTCCGGGAAAAGTAGTGGCGGCTGGGGACGGAATAGCGAGGTGCGGCAGCCGCCATCAGGTCGCGGAAGGCCTGCGTCTCCACAAGCCTAAACGGCAACATCTCCAGGGCCAGCAGTTTGGAGATGTGCAGTTTAAGGCTTGGGCTTGGGGGTGACTCGAGGCGTACTTCCGCCTGCGGTCGAACGCCTGCGAGATGGACAGTTGTTGGGACGAGGAGTGTGAAGGTGCAGGCGAAGAGGCGGGGGAAGGGGAGGCTGAAGGAGAAGGCCCCAAAGTAGCCGAGGCAGAGGCAGATGTGGAGGTGTCCTGGCTGGAGGTCTGGACCGCAGTGGCAGCACACAACAAAGGGGAAGAGGCAGTGGCAGCAAGACCCGGGCGCAGGTTGTATTGCGTTTGCTCTCTCCCACTCAGCCCAGTGCTTGACTTCCAAGTGACGCCGCATGCCTGAGGTGGTCAGATTGCTCTTCTCAGAGCCCCTACTCAGTTTTGAGTGGCAGAGTGTGCAAACCGCGCTCAGTTTGTCATCCGCACAAACATTAAAAAATCTCCACACCACAGAAGTACGAGGCCTCGATGGGGGAGCTTCGCGCGACTGCCCGCTGCCGGGAACAGCTTCAGCCCTGCTGGCTGTGGCCTCACTTCTCTGTCTGGACTGTCCTCTGCCTGTGGACATCCCTCTGCCTGTGGACATCCCTCTGCCTGTGGACATCCCTCTGCCTCTGGACATCCCTCTGCCTCTGGACATCCCTCTGCCTCTTGCTGCCTTTTTCGGTGCTGCGCAGACCACCACCTCTCCACTGCTTTCCCCGCTGGACATCACCCCTGGCCAAGTGGGGTCGGTCATTTCGTCATCCACCACCTCCTCTTCCACTTCCTCACTCTGCTCCTCCTCCTGCCCACTGGACATTCCAACAGCCTCCCTTGATGGCAACTGCGTCTCATCATCATCATCGCTCATGATAACAGATGCTGGTTCAGGGTCCACATCAGCAGGAGATGGCGAATACTCAAGTGGTTGGGCATCACTACAAACAAATTCCTCTGCTAGCTCCTGGGATTCTTCCGGCACATCTGAAAAAGGACCCGAAAAGAGCTCCTGGGAGGGGTCAATGGTGGGATGACTCTGTTGGCCAGGTGTGGAGGAAGGAGGGTCAGAGTGAGACTGTGTGGATGACTGGCTGGTGGACAACTGTGTGGAAGCGCTATCGGCTATCCATTGCACCACCTGTTCAACCTGCTCAGGCCTCAACAGCGGTGTAACCCGCCCCCTGCTTAACTGTCCCATAAAGGCAGGGATTCTGGATGAGTGGGATCCTGGCTGACCCTCACCAGCATGCATTGTATCCCCACTGGCTTCAACAAGGCCACCAACAGCATTTCCGCGCCCCCGTCCTCGTCCACGTCCGATTCCGCTAGCCCCCTCCGCATTTTATTTTTTTTTTGTTACAATATTTTGCCTTCACAGCCGTGTACTAACAGTTCAGATGGTGTGTATGAACACTACGTATATACAATTATTTTGCAAGAGAACGCAAAGTACAGGTGCCAATGAAAAGGCTTTTTTTTAATATATTTCTAGGTACACAGCCGTGTACTAACAGATCAGACGGAGTGTATGAACACTACGTATATACAATTATTTTGCAAGAGAACGCAAAGTACAGGTGCCAATGAAAAGGCTTTTTTTTTTTCTATATTTCTAGGTACACAGCCATGTACTAACAGATCAGACGGTGGGTATGAACACTACGTATATACAATTATTTTGCAAGAGAACGCAAAGTACAGGTGCCAATGAAAAGGCTTTTTTTTTATATATTTCTAGGTACACAGCCGTGTACTAACAGATCAGACGGAGTGTGTGAACACTACGTATATACAATTATTTTGCAAGAGAACGCAAAGTACAGGTGCCAATGAAAAGGCTTTTTTTTTTATATTTCTAGGTACACAGCCGTGTACTAACAGATCAGACGGTGTGTATAAACACTACGTATATACAATTATTTTGCAAGAGAACGCAAAGTACAGGTGCCAATGAAAAGGCTTTTTTTTTTTATATTTCTAGGTACACAGCCGTGTACTAACAGATCAGACGGTGTGTATGAACACTACGTATATACAATTATTTTGCAAGAGAACGCAAAGTACAGGTGCCAATGAAAAGGCTTTTTTTTTTATATTTCTAGGTACACAGCCGTGTACTAACAGATCAGACGGTGTGTATAAACACTACGTATATACAATTATTTTGCAAGAGAACGCAAAGTACAGGTGCCAATGAAAAGGCTTTTTTTTTTTATATTTCTAGGTACACAGCCGTGTACTAACAGATCAGACGGTGTGTATGAACACTACGTATATACAATTATTTTGCAAGAGAACGCAAAGTACAGGTGCCAATGAAAAGGCTTTTTTTTTTTATATTTCTAGGTACACAGCCGTGTACTAACAGATCAGACGGTGTGTATGAACACTACGTATATACAATTATTTTGCAAGAGAACGCAAAGTACAGGTGCCAATGAAAAGGCTTTTTTTTTTATATATTTCTAGGTACACAGCCGTGTACTAACAGATCAGACGGTGTGTATGAACACTACGTATATACAATTATTTTGCAAGAGAACGCAAAGTACAGGTGCCAATGAAAAGGCTTTTTTTTTTATATTTCTAGGTACACAGCCGTGTACTAACAGATCAGACGGTGTGTATGAACACTACGTATATACAATTATTTTGCAAGAGAATGCAAAGTACAGGTGCCAATGAAAAGGCTTTTTTTTTTCTATATTTCTAGGTACACAGCCGTGTACTAACAGATCAGACGGTGTGTATGAACACTACGTATATACAATTATTTTGCAAGAGAACGCAAAGTACAGGTGCCAATGAAAAGGCTTTTTTTTTAATATATTTCTAGGTACACAGCCGTGTACTAACAGATCAGACGGTGTGTATGAACACTACGTATATACAATTATTTTGCAAGAGAACGCAAAGTACAGGTGCCAATGAAAAGGCTTTTTTTTTTTATATTTCTAGGTACACAGCCGTGTACTAACAGATCAGATGGTGTGTATGAACACTACGTATATACAATTATTTTGCAAGAGAACGCAAAGTACAGGTGCCAATGAAAAGGCTTTTTTTTTTTTTATATTTCTAGGTACACAGCCGTGTACTAACAGATCAGACGGTGTGTATGAACACTACGTATATACAATTATTTTGCAAGAGAACGCAAAGTACAGGTGTCAATGAAAAGGCTTTTTTTTTTTATATATTTCTAGGTACACAGCCGTGTACTAACAGATCAGACGGTGTGTATGAACACTACGTATATACAATTATTTTGCAAGAGAACGCAAAGTACAGGTGCCAATGAAAAGGCTTTTTTTTTTATATTTCTAGGTACACAGCCGTGTACTAACAGATCAGACGGTGTGTATGAACACTACGTATATACAATTATTTTGCAAGAGAACGCAAAGTACAGGTGCCAATGAAAAGGCTTTTTTTTTTTATATATTTCTAGGTACACAGCCGTGTACTAACAGATCAGACGGTGTGTATGAACACTACGTATATAGAATTATTTTGCAAGAGAACGCAAAGTACAGGTGCCAATGAAAAGGCTTTTTTTTTTTTATATTTCTAGGTACACAGCCGTGTACTAACAGATCAGACGGTGTGTATGAACACTACGTATATACAATTATTTTGCAAGAGAACGCAAAGTACAGGTGCCAATGAAAAGGCTTTTTTTTTTATATATTTCTAGGTACACAGCCGTGTACTAACAGATCAGATGGTGTGTATGAACACTACGTATATACAATTATTTTGCAAGAGAACGCAAAGTACAGGTGTCAATGAAAAGGCTTTTTTTTTTTATATTTCTAGGTACACAGCCGTGTACTAACAGATCAGACGGTGTGTATGAACACTACGTATATACAATTATTTTGCAAGAGAACGCAAAGTACAGGTGCCAATGAAAAGGCTTTTTTTTTTTATATATTTCTAGGTACACAGCCGTGTACTAACAGATCAGACGGTGTGTATGAACACTACGTATATACAATTATTTTGCAAGAGAACGCAAAGTACAGGTGCCAATGAAAAGGCTTTTTTTTTTTATATTTCTAGGTACACAGCCGTGTACTAACAGATCAGACGGTGTGTATGAACACTACGTATATACAATTATTTTGCAAGAGAATGCAAAGTACAGGTGCCAATGAAAAGGCTTTTTTTTTTTATATATTTCTAGGTACACAGCCGTGTACTAACAGATCAGACGGTGTGTATGAACACTACGTATATAGAATTATTTTGCAAGAGAACGCAAAGTACAGGTGCCAATGAAAAGGCTTTTTTTTTTTTTTATATTTCTAGGTACACAGCCGTGTACTAACAGATCAGACGGTGTGTATGAACACTACGTATATACAATTATTTTGCAAGAGAACGCAAAGTACAGGTGCCAATGAAAAGGCTTTTTTTTTTTTTATATTTCTAGGTACACAGCCGTGTACTAACAGATCAGATGGTGTGTATGAACACTACGTATATACAATTATTTTGCAAGAGAACGCAAAGTACAGGTGTCAATGAAAAGGCTTTTTTTTTTTTATATTCTAGGTACACAGCCGTGTACTAACAGATCAGACGGTGTGTATGAACACTACGTATATACAATTATTTTGCAAGAGAACGCAAAGTACAGGTGCCAATGAAAAGGCTTTTTTTTTTATATATTTCTAGGTACACAGCCGTGTACTAACAGATCAGACGGTGTGTATGAACACTACGTTATATACAATTATTTTGCAAGAGAACGCAAAGTACAGGTGCCAATGAAAAGGCTTTTTTTTTTTTATATTTCTAGGTACACAGCCGTGTACTAACAGATCAGACGGTGTGTATGAACACTACGTATATACAATTATTTTGCAAGAGAACGCAAAGTACAGGTGCCAATGAAAAGGCTTTTTTTTTTATATTTCTAGGTACACAGCCGTGTACTAACAGATCAGACGGTGTGTATGAACACTACGTATATACAATTATTTTGCAAGAGAACGCAAAGTACAGGTGCCAATGAAAAGGCTTTTTTTTTTTTTATATATTTCTAGGTACACAGCCGTGTACTAACAGATCAGACGGTGTGTATGAACACTACGTATATAGAATTATTTTGCAAGAGAACGCAAAGTACAGGTGCCAATGAAAAGGCTTTTTTTTTTTTTATATTTCTAGGTACACAGCCGTGTACTAACAGATCAGACGGTGTGTATGAACACTACGTATATACAATTATTTGCAAGAGAACGCAAAGTACAGGTGCCAATGAAAAGGCTTTTTTTTTTATATATTTCTAGGTACACAGCCGTGTACTAACAGATCAG
The DNA here is from genome assembly GCA_900303285.1 of Rhinella marina. Taxonomy (NCBI): domain Eukaryota; kingdom Metazoa; phylum Chordata; class Amphibia; order Anura; family Bufonidae; genus Rhinella; species Rhinella marina. The sequence continues at coordinate 23,914 of ONZH01002413.1, read as the reverse complement.
ATGGTGTGTATGAACACTACGTATATACAATTATTTTGCAAGAGAACGCAAAGTACAGGTGTCAATGAAAAGGCTTTTTTTTTTTATATTTCTAGGTACACAGCCTTGTACTAACAGATCAGACGGTGTGTATGAACACTACGTATATACAATTATTTTGCAAGAGAACGCAAAGTACAGGTGCCAATGAAAAGGCTTTTTTTTTTTATATATTTCTAGGTACACAGCCGTGTACTAACAGATCAGACGGTGTGTATGAACACTACGTTATATACAATTATTTTGCAAGAGAACGCAAAGTACAGGTGCCAATGAAAAGGCTTTTTTTTTTTTTATATTTCTAGGTACACAGCCGTGTACTAACAGATCAGACGGTGTGTATGAACACTACGTATATACAATTATTTTGCAAGAGAACGCAAAGTACAGGTGCCAATGAAAAGGCTTTTTTTTTTTCTATATTTCTAGGTACACAGCCGTGTACTAACAGATCAGACGGTGTGTATGAACACTACGTATATACAATTATTTTGCAAGAGAACGCAAAGTACAGGTGCCAATGAAAAGGCTTTTTTTTTTTAAATATATTTCTAGGTACACAGCCGTGTACTAACAGATCAGACGGTGTGTATGAAGACTACGTATATACAATTATTTTGCAAGAGAACGCAAAGTACAGGTGCCAATGAAAAGGCTTTTTTTTTTTTTATATTTCTAGGTACACAGCCGTGTACTAACAGGTCAGACGGTGGGTATTTACACCTGGTATACAAAAAGGGTATTGCAGGCACACAGAACCCAGAACACTAGAGCCAAATAAACTGTATTTAAAAAAAAATAAAAAAAATTCACAGCCGTATACTGCCAGATCAGATGGTGCATATACACACTAGGTATATAACAGGGTTTTGCAGCCAAAAAGAACGCAGAACAGTAGTGCCAAATATAGTTTTGTATGTAGCAGAGCACCTAATACACCACTAATGCCTCTCTCTGTCCCTACTCCAGCAGCTATCCCTGAATACAGCAACCGTTCTCTGCAGACTGTATATTGTAGTAAAGCTATCACTGTACTGCACTATAGTAGCCCTGATAAGGGCTTTTAATCACGCTCCTGCCTGTCCAACAGCTAAAACCTATCTGTCCCTTCTCCAGCCTCTGTCCCTGACTAAGTTCACGCAGCATATGCGAACGAGCAGGAAGAGCTGAGTTTTTAATATTCGAGGTCACATGGTTTTTCCAGCCAATCCATGTAGACGCTGTTTTCGCGCTGCCAGCGTGCTCCGCGGGCCTGTCATACCCCCCCTGCATGTTGATTGGTGGAAAAAGAGCGCCAGGGAAGGTGGGAGGGGAAACGAATTCTAAGTGCGCCATCGCCGTTATACTCGATTGAAATCGAGTATGCCGAATAGCGTAGTATTCGATCGAATACCGGCTCGATCGAACACTACTCGCTCATCTCTAATTTTCACATGAACTTTCACATGCCCAATCCATTGTTCACAAAAGATATCTGATGCCTTCAGAGGTTTCTGGCTGCTTATTCTTCTTGTTCTCCTCATTGAGAGCACATGTACACTTGGCCAAGTATGCGGGGGATGATATAGACAGTATAAGTCCATCCAATCAGTCAAGCTGAAGCCTGCTGTTATATAGCTATTACCTAAGTTTCCAAACCTCCCATCTCTTTTCCCGTAGCAATCAGTCAGCACATTCACTTGTCTGGTAGCATTTGTCAGCAAGAAAAAAAAATTATATTTAGGTAAAATATTAGAATTATCATTTAAACAACTACTTTCCATAGGCATGTTAAAGGGGTTTACCCACAAATTTAAAACAGCTTTTAAGATGCTGTCACATGTTCATGCTTTTTACAAAGTTTTGGAAGCCAGAATTAGGTGTGTGTAATAAAGGGAGTGTAAGTATTAATGGGGTTTTCGTGGAGTTGATGACCTATCCTCTGGATTGATCATCGGTATTTGATGGTGGGGGTCCGATAGACCTTGCAATAGCCCATCGGCTTTCTCTCAGCTTAGTCTAAGTCATATGATGGTCATTGATCACGTTCATTGGTCACATGGCCAAGACGCAGCTCAGCCCCATTGAAGTAAATGGGGCTAGGTTGCGATACCAAGTACATTTGCTGTACAATGTACGGCTCTGTGGTTGGTAAGCAAAGAAAAGGCCAAGGCGATGTTGGGAGCGTCCCTGTCTTCTCAAGCAGCTGATCATAGGGGGTCCCTGGTGTTAGACCCCCACTGATCAGATACTGATTGATGACCTACCCAGAGGATAAGTCATCAGTAAAAAAAAAAACCTTTAAGGACATATAGCACTTCTCTTCATTTTTTGAATCCACTACTGGTTTTAGGATCCATGATCCTAATCTTGTCCCTGTATTAGGTACAGGCATATGGTCAACAGTTTCTGGTCGCCTAGAGACATTTAAGCCAGTTCTTCTTCCAAAAGGCTAGAGTTTCCGAGGTCTCTAGAAAAAACTGCCCTGGTTAGCTGAGTGACCTTGGGGGTACTCTTAGTTGCACTCTTTCTCATTAGGGAAACCAACAAACTTGCATGAGAAATATTGTAGTGCAGCTAACGCTGCTCTGCCCTTTGGGGAAACATACATGCAAATTTTAGTATCTTACATCTGCTAGCATCAGATCAAAAAAGAAAAGAATACTAAGACTAACTTGAATATCTTTCCCAGAAACCCAAAGTCATGCAAATTAGCTTTCCTTCCAAAAAGAAAACAAACTAAGGGGGTCATTTATTAATCTGACATACTCCTAAATTAGGCGAATTTCAGGCACAGATGGCAGCTCAATGGTTAGTTGCGCCGCTATCTGTGACTTTATCCCACTCAAGCCAGGTCTAAAATTGTTGACATGGGCGGGGAAAGGGGATGGGCCAGCAGGCCCATGTCTAAAATTTTCTATGCCTGTTTTAGTCGTATAAAATGGTCTAAATGTAACACAACTCGAAAGCTATCTTACATTTAGAACTGCCACTGGATGTGCCGTCACCTCTTCATAACTTCAGTGGATCCTCCGCCAACTATAGGGCTTTATTAAGACCGGCGTCTAAAATGCTGGTCTTAATAAATGTGCCCCTAACACTATCTGATTAAACTAAAACTAAAGTTTGCATATATGTTTCCTCAAAAGGCAGAGCAGTATTGGCTAGACTACAATGCTCCTCATGTACACTTGTTTGTTTCCCTAATGAGACCCAGCACCACTAAGAACACAGCGAAGGCCACTCAGCTAACCAGAGCAATTTTCTTTAGAGTCACCCTGTATGCTGGTCCTTTTGGAAGGAGAACTGGTTTGCACATTTCATTTCTAGTAGAGTATTGTGTGTGATTGGGTTTCTCTCTCTCTGGTTTGCCTGAAATGAATCACAAGAATTTCAAGCTTTTTAGAATCTGATTAAGTAAAACCAGCTTGTTAGAAGCTGAAGAAGTAAAGCCAGCAAACGATGAGGATGGTGATCATTAAGACCTGGACCCCTAAGGGGTGCAGACTGAATGGCATTGGTTGACACGCTAGCACCAGAATAATAAAGGCTTCTATCTTATTGGCATTTACTTACATTTACGGCTGATGTAGTAACAAGTAATGGAATGTAGGAAAAAATAAATAAAACTGATGCAGCATACGTTTCCCAGCACGCTCCCTGCACCCTTCCTTCCAATATTCTTCTATTAATCATTTTCAGCAGCATTTTCCCTAGCGCATGGGCACTTGCCACATCTTTCCTTATGCTCAGCTCACAGGACAATGGCGGAGACCACACGTGATGTGGGGTTTTATATGGCTATGGCATCACAGGGGATGTCTATCTGCATATTGGCTGGCTGCATGGCATTATGGGTAATCTCACTTTACCAGGCTTCTTACTTTTACTTTGTAACACATGCAGCCACCATTTTAGGAAAAACTGATTCTTTACCAAGAAGTGGGAGGAAATTCGGATTTGTTACAAACTGAAGTTTTCGTAAATATGGGACCGAATTCCACTTTGAATGCTTCACTTCGCTCAACACTAGTTAACACATGAGATTAGGTTTAAGGATTTTCAATTATCAATTAGGGTTATAGGAGGTGAATTTTTAAGACCAGCATTTAAGATGCCGGTCTTAATATCCCCTAGGGCTGGCGGTGGATCTGCCGGAGTCATGTAGAGGCGCTAGCCTCTACATAACTTTGGCAGATCCACTGCCGCTTCTAAATGTAAGACAGCTTCCTAGCTGTATTACCTTTAGACCATTTTATACGCCTAAACCAGTCATAGACAATGGTAAATGAGACGGGTCTGCCAGCCCGCCCTCTTCCCCGCCCATGCCACGTCCAGTTTTTTAGACCTGGCGTGAGCGGGAAAAAGTAGCAGATTGCGGCGCAAAGGACTTTTGTGCTGTAATCTGCGCCGGAAATACTGCTAATTAGTAAATTACCCCCATAGGTCTTACATTGGGATGGGATATTATGTATATTATGTGCACATATACTGTATAATCCTTACTTTAATTTGCATGTGAAAATCAACTGGCATTTGAACATAGACACAAGCTGTATGTGAGAATGGAATAGCCCTAGCATCCAGCAGTGTTTCATTGCTGGTTGCTTGGGCCTCTCGATTGTGCACAATGACACAGTTAAATGCTGCGTCGGGGTATGGGAACCAATATCTCCCTGCAACACCGTTTATTCTCATAGGCTACAGGCATCATCATCACAACCACCTGAGATGGGCTGTAAGCACCTCAGAACGCAGTCGAGAAGAGGTCTGTGTCCTGCACTGCATCACAGACAGCAGCATGGAAGTATTTGAGTTTGGTATTTTCCTTTGGGATCTTGAAAAAGATTATTATCTTTATAGGGGGCACGATAGAAACATTGGTACTACTAGCAGTACTACAAGGGGGCATTTATTACTTTATTCTACTGAGGTACTGTAGGGGGCATTAGTATTACTATAGCCAGGCATTATTACTTATGAAGCATACAATAGGAAACTTTATTAGTACAAAGCACACTATGATGGTCTTTATTACTACTGACAAGACACTATGATGGTCTTTATTAATACTGGGGGACTATAGGGAGTGCATTAGTACTACTGGGTCACTATAAGTGGCCATTATTATTTCTGGGGCATACTATGGGGGTTTTATTGCCACTAAGGGCACTAGGATGGTATTTATTACTACTGGGAGGACACAAGAGGGGGCAGTAATACTATGTGGGTACTATATAGGGGCATATTTACTACTGGAGCACACTGTGGGTGCTTTAATACTACTGGGGACATTATGGTGGACTTTTTTATAGTGTCGATAGTTTTTTATTAAAGATTTTCGTGTATATAAAACATGCAATACAGGGTATTACAAAATGAACAGAAGAAACCTAAAGGAAGAAATAAAAGAAAAAGAAGTAGCATCTTGCATCAGATATCACATAACATCTATCATGTCACTCACGCATATGTTAAGATACCACCATATATATAGTGAAATAAGGAGATCACAAAATGCCATCCAGCAAGGGGGTAGCAAATCTACATGACAACCACGGCATCCACTGATGGGTTTTGATCCTGGATCGCACAGATGGTGCATAAAACAGCTCGCATTGTAAATAGAAATTAAGTAACTGGACCACTTCAAGAACATTAGGCATATGAGGGAGTTTCTAATTTCTGGCTATTACCTTTCTAGAGGCTGTAAGAATAAGGGCAACAACCCATCTGAATGCCAATGGAATGCTTTCAATTCCTATACCCAATATCGCTAATTCTGGGGATAGAGCTATATTCATCTCTGTGACTTCTGTAATTAGGTCTGAGATACTACTCCATAAGGCTGTTACAGATGAGCAAAACCACCACATATGGGAGGGTGTGCCCCTACCTCCACATAGATGGCAACATAGTGGAGAATATGTGGGAGAGAAATGTGCTATTCGTTGAGGGGTAAAGTACCATCTTAACTGTATGTTCCTATTGTGTTCAGCATGGTTTATGCATTAAAGGGAACCTGGCATCAACTTTATGCTGACCTCACTGAGAGCAGTATAAAATAGTGACAGAAATGCTGATTTCAGTGGTGTGTCATTCATGAGCTAAAAGTAATTGGTTGCCAAGAACCAGCATCATAATCATTGCAGCCCAGGCCTTGAAAAGAGTCAAATCTACCTGAGAAGAGTCATGGGTATTTATAATCCTCTGCACTCTCACCAATCTGCTGATGATTGGCAGTTCCCTCCTAGAGAGAAAGGGAGAAAACTAGGTAGAAGACTGTCAATCATCAGCAGGTGGGCAGGGACAGCAGGAATTAATGAATAACCAGGACTCTTCTCAGGTGGCCGTGACTCTTTTCCAGGCCCAGTCTGCAATGATTGTGATGTTGGTTTTCGGCAACCACTTAATTTTAACTTATAAATGACAGACCGCTGAAATCAACTCACTTGTCTCTACTTTATGCTGCCATTAGTATGGGCAGCATAAAGTTGATGACAGGTTCCCTTTAAGAGGCGCTTGCTGCCCAGTGTAAAGCAGTTAGCCATTTTTCCAGAGGGAATTCTTTACCTTCTTGTTCCCATTTAGTCAGAAATGCAGATTTAATTTAAATCTATCTCCAAAAAGCAGGTTCAGTTTACAAACCTTTTGAGTATGAAGCTCATGCGAGGAAATAGTAAGAAAATGTTTGATCTGGAGATATTGGAAAAATACCCTGTTGGGATACCAAACAACAAATACAGGGACTCGAATTAAAGATGGCCTATAGTGAGAATACCTTTTTCTATCCGATAAAGATAAGTTAGGGATTAGATATTCCAAGGTCGTAATTGGAAGGTCTATTCTCCGCAGGTCTAGATATTTGCTAGAGTGAAGGAGGTGCGGTCATGCGAAGATGGAAGCATGCATAGTGTCCAAAAGGGAAGAGGTGTTTGGCTTACCTAGGGCATATGCTGCTAACAGAGTCTTCAGAGATTTTCTCTTCGCAAAGTGATCCTCTATCTGGATCCATTTTTGTGGGCTAGCAGGTAACCACCATTCTCTAACCTGATCTCCTAAGCTGGCAATGTAATACTTGTAAAGAAATCACTCATACAGTTAGGGCCAGAAATATTTGGACAGTGACACAAGTTTTGTTATTTTAGCTGTTTACTAAAACATGTTCAGAAATACAATTATATATATAATATGGACTGAAAGTGCACACTCCCAGCTGCAATATGAGAGTTTCCACATCCAAATCGGAGAAAGGGTTTAGGAATCATAGCTCTGTAATGCATAGTCTCCTCTTTTTCAAGGGACCAAAAGTAATTTGACAATGGACTATAAGGGCTGCAATTAACTCTGAAGGCGTCTCCCTTGTAAACCTGTAATCAATGAAGTAGTTAAAAGGTCTGGGGTTGATTCCAGGTGTGTGGTTTTGCATTTGGAAGCTGTTGCTGTGACCAGACAACATGCGGTCAAAGGAAGCAGGTGAAGCAGAACATCCTGAGGCTGAAAAAAAAGAAAAAACTCATCAGAGAGATAGCAGACATGCTTGGAGTAGCAAAATCAACAGTTGGGTACATTCTGAGAAAAAAGGAATTGACTGGTGAGCTTGGGAACTCAAAAAGGCCTGGGCGTCCACGGATGACAACAGTGGTGGATGATCGTCGCATACTTTCTTTGGTGAAGAAGAACCCGTTCACAACATCAACTGAAGTCCAGAACACTCTCAGTGAAGTAGGTGTATCTGTCTCTAAGTCAACAGTAAAGAGAAGACTCCATGAAAGTAAATACAAAGGGTTCACATCTAGATGCAAACCATTCATCAATTCCAAAAATAGACAGGCCAGAGTTAAATTTGCTGAAAAACACCTCAAGAAGCCAGTTCAGTTCTGGAAAAATATTCTATGGACAAATGAGACAAAGATCAACCTGTACCAGAATGATGGGAAGAAAAAAGTTTGGAGAAGAAAGGGAACGGCACATGATCCAAGGCACACCACATCCTCTGTAAAACATGGTGGAGGCAATGTGATGGCATGGGCATGCATGGCTTTCAATGGCACTGGGTCACTTGTGTTTATTGATGACATAACAGCAGACAAGAGTAGCCGGATGAATTCTGAAGTGTACCGGGATATACTTTCAGCCCAGATTCAGCCAAATGCTGCCAAGTTGATCGGACGGCGCTTCATAGTACAGATGGACAATGACCCCAAGCATACAGCCAAAGCTACCCAGGAGTTCATGAGTGCAAAAAAGTGGAACATTCTGCAATGGCCAAGTCAATCACCAGATCTTAACCCAATTGAGCATGCATTTCACTTGCTCAAATCCAGACTTAAGACGGAAAGACCCACAAACAAACAAGACCTGAAGGCTGCGGCTTTAAAGGCCTGGCAAAGCATTAAGAAGGAGGAAACCCAGCGTTTGGTGATGTCCATGGGTTCCAGACTTAAGGCAGTGATTGCCTCCAAAGGATTCGCAACAAAATATTGAAAATAAAAATATTTTGTTTGGGTTATGTTTATTTGTCCAATTACTTTTGAGCTCCTAAAATGTGGAGTGTTTGTAAAGAAATGTGTACAATTCCTACATTTTCTATCAGATATTTTTGTTCAACCCTTCAAATTAAACGTTACAATCTGCACTTGAATTCTGTTGTAGAGGTTTCATTTCAAATCCAATGTGGTGGCATGCAGAGCCCAACTCGCGAAAATTGTGTCACTGTCCAAATATTTCTGGCCCTAACTGTATATTAGAAAAATACTACAGCTTCTATGTTACATGGCCTCCATCAATCATTGGCGTCTCGTGTGATCAATAGTCCAGGCACATATCAACTTTGTTAGAAGCAAAAAAACTTGCGGCACTCACCCAATTTCTCTTGCAGCTTTTATTTCTTACAACTTTTAAAAGACATGGTCGCTGATGCAGGCAGTACTTAGCTACAGGCTGCGGCGACGGCCGTTTCGTGCTGTCCGCGCTTCGTCTGGCCCCTCCTGTGATGCGTCAGTACGCTTGCCCATCTTATGCTGCGACCATGTCTTTTAAAAGTTGTAAGAAATAAAAGCTGAAAGAGAAATTGGGTGAGTGCCGCAAGTTTTTTTGCTTCTTGATAATACTTGTAAAGGTTTGGAACCCCCAGTCCGCCACTTTTCAAAGGAGGATATAGGGTAGGAGCATTGACTCTGGGACATTTATCTCCCCATATAAACTGTAGCAAAGAGGATTGTAGTTTTTGAATGTACTGTTTGGGTATGTTTAGAGGGATGCATCGAAAACGGTACAAGATCTTTGGTAGAATTAACATCTTTACTGTGTTTAGCCTCACGATTCAGGACAAATATAAAGAAGAGTACTTAAGGTAACCCTTTCTCAATTCTTCAGCTAAAGCATTAAAGTTGAGGGGAATCACTATTTTAAGAGTTGAGGGCAACACGATTCCTAAGTAAGTAATATGATCATCGGTCCCCTGGAATCTAAATCCCTGCTGGATGTGGTCCCTCGCTTCAGATTGGAGACATAAGGGGAGAATGCTAGATTTAGAGACAGTCAATGTATAGTATGATACATCAGAGAACTTCTGAAGGATATTTGTAGCTGCTCCTAAGGAATTGAGAGGATCTGTTAGTGATAGTATAACATCATCAGCATATAAACCAATGACATGTGACTGATTTCCTACTTGAATACCAGTGTTTTGGCGGGAGGATCTAAGCATTTCCGCCAGTGGTTCCATTATCAATACAGAACGGGGAGGAAAGGAAGCCAGAGGCCAACACCCTTGCAGAGGGAGGAGAATAGAGACCCATAATAGCGGTAAGTATATTTTGCAGAAATCCAAACTTGAGAAGAACCTGCTCCAAGAACCCCCAGTGGACTCGGTCGAAAGCTTTCTCTGCGTCAAGGGACACAAGAATTGTGGGAGTTCTGGAGAGTTCTGCTACCTGGAGCAGGTTTAACATTCTCCTAGTTCCATCTCTACATTGTCGTTGAGCTACGAATCCCACCTAGTCTGTTGCTATTAGTGATGGCAAAACATTATTGATACGCATGGCAATGACTCTAGCAAAGAGTTTCAAATCAACATTTAACAATGATATTGGGCGAAAATTAGCTGGATTATTGGCCGGCTTACCAGGTTTTTTGGCAGCGTGACCATGTATCTTCCAGCATCTCAGGAGGGACAGGACCAGAGCACATAAAATGGTTAAATAACCGAGTTAAATAAGGAAGCAATTCTAGATGGAATGTCTTTCAATAGTCAGCCATATACCCATCAGTACCTATACCCTGGTACCTTTTGTGGTTTAGATACTAATATAGCTTTTTAAATTTCTTCAGAATAGGTCTGTTGAGAGCTTCCGTCTCCCTCAACGAAATAGAAGGCAAAGAGACTTTCTGTAAAAAAGCTTCAATAGAAGCCGCTGTAGGTTGAGTAGTATTACTATCCTCTTGTTATATAGGGTGGAGTAATAAGATGCAAAAGCATTGGCTATTAGCTGAGGTTGAGTAACTGTATTCGCATCAGCTAGAATCAAAGATTCAATCTTAGTATCAGCTGCTCTACGATTAAGGCGTTTGGCTAGAAGGGCTCCAGCCCTGTCCCCCAACTGATACTGGTTAGCCCTAAATTTCCGCATAGCATGTTCATGTCTATATAACAACAAAGCAGTGACAGTAGCTTCTGCTCCAAGGAGACAGCTGGAGATAGCCCAAGTTCTGTTTCCATAGCTGATATTTTAGTTGTGATCTGGGTCAGTTGTTGTTCCCTACTTTTTTTAAGCCTGGAGGCCTCTTTTAACAGAAGACCCCTCATATACGCCTTATGACACAGAAATATCACTATTATCATTGAGAGCAAAAAAGGTGCGCATTTCATTTGTAAGCCTATCCACCCGCTCCTTACTGCGCAATAAGAATGAGTTAAGCCTCCACGTAGGGAGATGAGGTCTAGGGAGACCAGTATTAACCATTAAGCTGATGGGCGCATGATGCGACCATGTAATGCTCCCAATTTCTGATTCAGAAACACTGAACAAGAAATTAATCTAGAGGTGATTGAGATAAGTGTACTGATGACATGAATGTATAATCTCTCTCCAGCATGCTCATACCTCCAGATATCATGATAACAGGTCTCTTTAAGTAATTGACGGAGGTCAGGTCTAGATTTCGTCACTCTAGAGCAATCTACATCAGAGTTGACTGGAATGTTAAAGTCACTTCCTATAATTACTGCACCTACTGCTAATATCTGTAGCGTCTTAAAACATTTACGGAGATGAGAAATCTGATTGAAATTGGGAGTATACGTGGCCACGATGGTGTATACTACATTGTCTAACGAGCATTTAAGGATAATATATCTCCCAGCCGCATCAGTGATACACTCATGCAAACGGAAAGCTACAGATGATCTGATCCCCACAGCCAGCCCCGCTTTCCCACATACAATGTGAGCACCTATGGAAGTCAGTCTCAATCAAATGCATCTCCTGAGCCATAAAAATATCACAATGTGAGGATTGGACCTCCTTCAGAACTCCTCCAGAGTAAAGATCTCTTGAAAGGAGAGTTCAATCCCTTAACATTAAAGGGGTTCTGCAGTTCTGTAAAACTGATGACCTATCCTCTGGATAGATCATCAGCCTCTGATTGGCGGCGGTCCGACACCTGGGACCCCCGCTGATCAGCCGTTTAAGAAGGCAGCGGTGCTGCAGGAGCGCCGCTGCCTTCTCTGTGTTTACCGCAGGCCAGTGACGTCACTACTAGTATCACTGGCCTGGGCGGGGCTAAGCTCCATTCAAGTGAACAGAGCTTAGCCCCACCCAGGCGGGACCCCCGCCGATCAGAGGCTGATGATCTATCCAGAGGATAGATCATCAGTTTTAAAGAACTGCAGAACCCCTTTAATAGACAATACTTTCAAACCCATATTGAATGGTGGGGGCAGGATGCTGAGCTGTTCGTATCTCATTCTCCAAGAAGATGCGTCCCAAGACGGGAAAGACTGAAACCCATACAGCAGGAGGGCAAGAGGACTCATCCGGAGGCAGCACATAGTGTAGGGAGCGACATATACAGTATAAGCATAGAAAAATAAAATAAGTATAAAAAAAGGAAAGGAAAGGATAAGGAAGAGAAGAAAAAAGGAACAATCAAACTGTAATAAACAGTGTAAACTGGCAGAGGTCTGATCTGCAGACGGCATCATCCAACTCCAGGAGGTAGAAATAGGACTAACAGTAAGTCCAGGAGACAGGGGGTTACAGGGCTCAGGCACCCAGTGAGATAACCAGTGTTCCTGACATGAGGAATTGAAGAACTTGAAACAGGTTAAGCTTTTTCCCATTCAGGGGCCACTTTATCCGGTCTGGTAGAGGCATCTACATGTCACTTTGGTACGGTGGAAATGAGGCCCCAGGAGTGCAGCATAGAGTGAGTTGCTTGTAGAGATCTGCATGTATGAAGGATGCCATTATGGTAAATCAGTAATTTCACCGGGAACCCCCATCTATATCGATTGTTGTTCTCCCGAAGAACCTTAGTAGCTGGGGCAAACTCTTTACGTTTAGCCAACGTGCTTGCCCATAGGTCAGGGTAGACCCAAATCCCAGTAAACAACTCTGATGGAGTAGCATTCTCACAGAGTTTACGGAGAAAGGCATCCTTAATATGGTAAAAATGGATTCTAGCCAACACGTCTCTTGGAGTTCCCGGGTCAAGACCCGAGGGCTTTGGGATTCTATGAATACGATAGACCGCAAGGTCTAGCTCAGTTGCCGCAGGAACAACAAATTTTATAAGTTCCTTCAGTAGGTGCTCAAGGGCATCTGGGGCCACTGATTCGGGTATTCCCCGGAGACGGACATTATTCCGCCCATTGCGGTCTTCCATATCCTGAATTTTTGTGGCTAGCCTTGTGCACTCTTCCTCTAATGCTTCATGTGAGTCTATGAGGGAATTGAGCGAGGTGGCAAACTCCGCCATTTTGCCTTCCACAAGAGCAGTTTGGTCACTCAAAGTCTGTAAGTCCCTTTGAATCTCCCTGATCATACCTTGCATATCTTCACATAGCCAGGTTCTGAGGGAGTCCAACAAGTGTCTCATAGTGTGCTCAGAGAGTGGTTGGGATGAGGGTGATACGTAGAGTTCTTCCCCTTGATCTGAGTGCACCACAGGAGACGAGTGCGTAGAGGAACGCGCGGGAGTTCGGTCTGCTGCTAGGCCTCCAGCTGGAGGAGTCGTTTTGTTGAAGAACTCCGTCAGTTTGGCGGGTGCAGCGCGCTTCTTTAGCTTCCCCATTGTGAAGGGGTCCGGTGAGGCACTGGATCTCTCACTTCAAGGGTCTGGTTTGGCCGAGGTGAGCTGAGGTATGGGTGCTGTGAGCAGAGCAAGCAGATCAAGCGACCGGCGCCATTGCGTGCAGGCCACGCCCCTTAGACTTTTTTTTACAATTGAAGAAACTAATAGGGGGAATTAGTAGTACTGGGGGCACTATAGGCAGGCATTATTTTTTGGGGGATGTAACTATGTAAACATTATTACTACTGGGGGCAATATGGTGGACTTTCTACTACTGGGGCACTATAAGGGGAATTATTATTACTAGGAGCATTATAGTGGGTCTATTACTACTTACTACTGTGTACTGAGGAACATGATTACTAGCATGGGCATTATAGGGGCATTATTACTTCTGGGGTACCATGGAGGACGTTATTACTACAACATCAGTGGATTAATGCATTAACCAGACAGTCAGAGCTTTGCACATTGTTAGGCTACTTGCACACGACGGACATGTGATGGACGTTTTTTTTAACAGCCATCGCACATCCATTTTAAGACCAATGGTAGTCCATGAGGTTATTCACACTGCAGTTTTTTTGAGGGTCACTGAAAAATGGACGGCAAAAAATGTTTTTTCGTGTCTGTTTTTCACTGACCAACTGCCCCCATTCAATTGAATGGGTCCATTTCTAATGTCCGTTTCTCAGAAAGGCATCAGTAAAAAAAAAATTGGTTAAAAGTGGACAGCTTATCCATTTTTAACTGACATTTTATTTCATGTGCATGTGGCCTTAAACTAAGGCAGCATGATAAGCTTGTATGTTAACGTGCCAGGTATGACTTTTACATGGTAAACTTTTAAAATTGTCATGGATGGGCGTAGTATGAGTAGTCAATAAAACAATTATGAAAAAAAATATGAAAAAGAAAACTTTTTCTTGAGCGTCTTTGCTTTTTTGTGTGAAAAATACTTTATGAAATAAGGACTTTTAGTTAACTTATTATTTTTAATCCTATTAGGGCCCATTCAGACAACCGCTTGTTCATTTCCTCAAATTATCCGCAATTTTGCGGATAATATGCGGACCCAATAACTTCAATGGAGAATTTAAAAAATGCGGACAGCACACCGCTTCTGTCGTTCCATGCAGAGGGTCCGCAAAAAAAAATAGAACATGTCCTATACTTATCTGTAAAATAACGTCCGTGGTCCCATTCAAGTCAATTGGTTCGCAAAAATGAGGAACACAACAGAAGACTTTCCGTATGTCATCCGCATTTTTGCGGAACCATGTCCGCATATTTTGTAAGCCAGCCTAAAATAAAAATGTATACATTTTCAGACTATAGTCTAGACCAGGGATCTCAAACTCGTGGCCCTCCAGCTGTTGCAAAACTACAACTCCCAGCATGCCCCAATAGCTGTAGGCTCTACTGGCATGATGGAAGTTGTAGTTGTACAACAGCTGTAGGGCCACGAGTTTGAGATCTCTGGTCTAGACCAAACTGGATTTTTGACAGAGGCATTTGATCATTTCCAACTTGAAAACCTCTGAGCACAAGATGGCATTCTCAATTAAGAATATGATTTTAATGATCCAACAGAGGCCTGAGCTGTGGGACACCCGTTCAGACCTCTACCATGACTGTGTCTGAAAGGACCAATCATTGAACCAAGTCGCCCAGGAGCTACTGCAGGAAGAGTGGGCAAGAGGAGACCACAAAGCACATAAACTTCTTGGTAAGTAAAATTTCATAATTCTATGGTAATTTTACAACATTCTTTAATATTCTTAGCCAGGTGCAGGATGGTGAGGTATTAAAACTAACCATCCAGCACATGGCTAAGATAATAAAACTTTGACCTAGCTATCCTGCACAAGGTATACCTTGCATACATGTACAACACTAATAACTGACATCATGCTCGTGCACTTTTAAATTATGTGCGGAATGGCTAGGTAAAAGTTTGCAAACTTTTACCTAGTCATCCTGCACATGAATTTTTAAGTGCACGAGCATGATGTCAGTTTAGTGTAGTACATGCATTCAAGAAATACCATGAGCAAGGTAATGGATATACTTGCATACATCTTCAACAATCTAAAGTGACATGATCCTCATGTATTGCAAATTTTAGTATGAAGCCTAGATTGAAATTTTTGTATTTATAGTATTATAAAATATTTTTGTATATTTATAAAATATACATTATAAAAAAAATAAAAAACTGGTTCCATAATGAGGTATTAGTCAGTTTGATATAGAAATATTAAAAATAAATTTTTAAAATTTCTACAACAAACCTTAGCCCACAAGCCCACATCAAGGGTCCTCATTCTCTTGTGAGTCCCTAATCTAAAAAGAGGGGCACTATCTATCTAAAAAATAAAAATTTCCAAAATTTAAATCAATTTAAACCAAAGCCAATATTTATTTACCACGAATGCTGTCCAGCTGCCATAATAATGCACCCTCTGCACTATTTAAGCAATCAGCAAAGAGATCGTGAACTGCTAGTCCAGAAGATCCAGGTTTTCCATGCTAAATATGGTCCAATCCAACAGATGCCTCTGTCGGAAAAGGGGCCGCTTCAGGTTCAGAGGGTGCATCATGAAAAAGTTAGGGCTCAAGGAAGATAGGGAAAAAAATGAAGATGCAAAAACAAAAAAACGTCTGGTATCCTGAGGGTTAAAGGGGTTATCTAACCTCTATTATGCGTCCCAAAATGCTCGGGCACCACATGCAGATATGTGGGTGGGGGAAGGGGAGGGAATGAACATAAGACCAGACAGGGACGATTCTAGCTCTTCTGCTTCCTGAGGCAAAAATTTAAATAGCGCCCTCTCCCAATAAAAATTAGTATGAAAGCCAAGTAGCCTCCAAGACTCTCCTGCCAGATCTGGGGCAGTACAAGTACAGATAATGTTGTTATCACCTGCAGTCCTATGTAACACCACAGGTAACACAGTGATACTTCTGAGTACAGATAATGTAGTGGATGTCACCTGCAGTCCTATGTAACACCACAGATAACACAGTGATACCTCTCTGAGTACAGATAATGTAGTGGATGTCACCTGCAGTCCTATGTAACACCATAGATAACAATGTGATAACTCTCTGAGTACAGATAATGTAGTGGATGTCACCTGTAGTCGTATGTAACACCACAGATAACACTAGTGCTGATAATGTACTAGTGATAACTGCAGTCCTATGTAAAACCACAGATAACGCTACTGCTGATAATTTGGTAGTGTTACCTGCAGTCCTATGTACAACCACAGATAACACTAGTGTAGCTCATGTGGTAGTGTTACCTGCAGTCCTATGTAAAACCTCAGATAACACTAGTGTAGATCATATGGTAGTTTTATCTGTGTCCTAAGTGTGCCTCCTTGTGCCTCTCCCACGGACACCATGCTTGCGGCACTGTCTCCTCTACCGTCTTCTTCTTCTTGCCCCCACAGAACGTCCTGATGCAGCTGCGTCAAGACATAGGAACACTGTGGGCATGGTGATGGTGACAGACACACACACAGGGACACACACGCAGGGGGACAGGGACACATAGGGGCAGGGACACACACAAGGACAGACACACAGGGGGACGGACAGACACACAGGGGGACAGACAGAAGCACAGGGGGACGGACAGAAGCACAGGGGGACAGACACGCACAGGGGGACAGACACACACAGGGGGGACAGACACACATGGGGACAGACGCGCAGGGGACAGACACACACAGGGGGACAGACACACACACAGGGGGACAGACACACACACACAGAGAAACAGACGCACACAGGGGGACAGACGCACAGGGGGACAGACACACATACAGGGGGACAGACATACACACACAGAAAAACAGGCACATACACAAGGGGAAAGACAAACACACAGGGGGACAGACGCACGCAGGGGGACAGACGCACGCAGGGGGACAGACGCACGCAGGGGGACAGACACACACACAGTGGGACAGACACACACACTGAGACAGACACACACAATGAGACAGACACACACACTGAGACAGACACACACAATGAGACAGACACACACAGTGGGGACAGACACACAGGGGGACAGACACACAGGGGGACAGAATGGGACAGACAGACACACACAGGGGGACAGACACACAGACTGGGACAGACAGACACAGGGACAGACAGACATACAGGGACAGGGACACACAGCTAGGCCTCAACCAAACTCCAGCATGGCTCCTCTCCACACAGCAATACAGCTCTCTGCTCCTCCCCCATTGATCACATGGTCGCATGACTTAGAAAGGTCCTTTAGCCCACAACCACATCTAATCCTGGAGTGCAGGAGTGAGCGAACGCCACTAAGGGGAGGGGGTGCATGAGGGGGGGTGCTGGATATAGTAAGGGAACACAAGTGGGCAAGCTGCAGGCTACCTCAATGCCCCAAATTCCTTGTGAATAACCTGGCTGCTTGTTGTGCAGAGAATGTAGGGGGCAGGGCCTACCTTGCTCTACGGGCCCCCCTGTGCTGCGAGCCCCATAGCAGCTGCGTGGTCTGCCTATATTGGCAATACGCCACTGCCTGTATCACCAGCGTTCAGTGATGGATGAGATCCGCACTCCCTTTTGCTTGGGTGCACATAGAGGACTTAATGTCATCAAGTAGTAGAAGAATCTATGGCACACCGGTAATTTGCAAAAAGTAAAGTTTTAATTCATATTTTGTAGTAATAAATCACTCATTTCCAATCAGTGTATCCAGAGATATCGCAAAAATAGAAGAACCAATAGTTTGCCCCCAATGTTTCGGTCGAGACACGACCTTTCTCAAGGGATCTGTGAAACATACATATATAAGATCAAAGGAAATTCTGGTCTGTAGGAATATGTGTTACTATAATAATGGTTACTCAACACATATAAAGGAACATATACATATTTACATAGTATGTTACAGGTAAAGAAAGCCAATCATATCAATTAAATAATATAGAGCTCAATAGTTCACAATCAGTTTTCAGGGAGAATATAGCGAGGTTGTCACATGGTAATCGTATGGAAGTATGCAGGTAATATGAGAAGGGAGAGACAAAATGGATGGAGACTATAATATAGTTGTGACTACAGTGACAAGTAAAGACCTGGAGGTTATGATAAGTATAGGCAGCGTCCTGTATTGGATGAAATTGGTATAAGAAGGCACATATTGCGTAATTTACCTATGGTCCTGTGTTTGCTGGCCTGAACTCTGGAGTAAGATGCTGCGGTAGCGTGCTGTCTCTCCAGTGGTGAGAATGTATGGGCTAATTTTAGGTGAGCGTTCCTGGGCGGTGCGGTCACGTGTTAAGTCTTAATATATCAACGTGCACAACACAGACGATAATTGAATATGCGCTTCCGGTCATCCAAATGGCGTCGGGGATAAGGTCCCATTACATGATGAGATCATGCAAACCCCTCATCTGCCACGGTTACAAATGGAACGGCTGGAGCAGACAAACCTGGTAGCCGCCTTGGCTGTGGCAAGGCAAGTTGGTTGGCGTGAAGCCATTCACCCATTCTGGAAGAACAGAAGATGCGGGCATCTGCTGTGGTTCCATAGGCCCCAATATCAACAATAATAAATCTGTAATTATTGTTAGCCAAGGCCAACAGCACTACAGAAAAATAATGTTTGTAATTAAAATATTGGGACCCTGAGTGAGGCGGCTTCTTTAATCGAATGTGCTTGCCATCCAATGCCCTGATGCAGTTAGAAAACTGCGCAGATTGGTAGAACCCGTCAGCAATTCTCAGCCAATCTTCTGCCTTGGGTTGGGGCATCACCGCAGGTCTGAGTTGCTGCCACATAAGTGGACAAATGTGACAGACAATCCCAGATATGATTGAGATTCCCAGCAGATACTTGTAATGCACTGATGCAAAGAAGTTACCAGTTGCGAGGAACCTGTGAAAAGAACAAAAAAATACAATTAGTTAATTTAGCTAAAATCATTAGGTTGGAAATTAGTACCGTATCTTTCGCTTTATAAGACGCACTTTTTTCCCCCCAAAAGTAGGGAGAAAATTGCTGTGCGTCTTATAAAGCGAATACAAGTGAGCGTTTCCATTATGGAAGCGCTCACTTGTATGTATCAGGTGCCGGGAGGCCCATCAGACCTCAGATCAGCCTACCCAGCCCCATAAGGATAAAATAAAAACCTCTCTTACCTCTCCTGCACCGTGGCTCTGCTCCGGGTCCAGCGCTTCTCTGTCTTCTCCGGGCCAGCTCTGCACTGTCCTGACCGCGTACAGGGGCAGGACGTAGTGCGCGCACTATGACCTGACGCTGCACGCAGTCAGGTAACAGTGCAGCACCGGCCTTAAAAGACAGAGGAGCGCCAGACCCGGAGCGGAGCCGCGGTGCAGGAGAGGTTTTTATTTTATCCTTATGGGGCTGGGTGGGCTGATCTGAGGTATGATGGGGGCACAGTCGGGTAATACTGGGGCTGATGGGCTGATCTGAAGTCTGACGGGGTAGAGGGGGCTGATATGGGGGCTGATCTGAGGTCTGATGGGACAGAGTGGGCTGATATTGGGGGCACAGTGGGCTGATATGGGGGCATAGTGGGCTGATCTGAAGTCTGATGGGGCATAGTGAGCTGATCTGAGGTCTGATGGGGGCACAGTGGGCTGATCTGAGGTCTGATGGGGCAGAGTGGGCTGATATGGGGACACAGTGTGGTGATATGGGGGCTGGTCTGAGGTCTGATGGGGCACAGTGGGCTGATATGGGGGCTGATGGGCTGATCTGAGGTCTGATAGGGGTGTGACATGGAGGGATGATGGGGTTCTGACATGGAGGGCTGATATGGGGGTCTGATGTGATGTCCTGAAATTTATGGGGGGTCTGATATGAGGTGTGTGAGGAGTGGGTCAGGGGGACACAAATGACACAGACAAAGTGAGGCCCTGACACTCCTCCCAAACCACTGTCCCTGCCTTTTGGGGGAACCCGGCTCCTTAACAGGCCGGCCCCAACCGAAGACTGCAATTACACTGAAGAAAGTGGAACACGAGACAAACAACCAAAACAAAACACAAGCAGGAACAACCCTAAACAGGTCAGGAACTGAAGGGGTAAAAGGTAACAGAACCAAGCAAGGAATAAACAGAGGATAACACAAAAGGTAGGTAACAGTAACAGAAACCAGGGAAAAAGGTACAGAGTCACTGGAATACCGGATAAACACAGAGTAGCTAGCTTAGGCACAAGGCTCTATAGCAGGCACAGATAAATGGCGAGTGAGAAACTAAATAGTGGCTAGAGTCCCAGCCCCAAGGCGTGATAGGAGCAGGGATCCCAGCCACACCCTTGAATGGACCAAAATTACTGGCAGGGATGCCTGCCAGTAAAACTA
This sequence comes from Rhinella marina, assembly GCA_900303285.1. Lineage (NCBI taxonomy): Eukaryota > Metazoa > Chordata > Amphibia > Anura > Bufonidae > Rhinella > Rhinella marina. The sequence goes on along the minus strand of ONZH01002413.1, from coordinate 3,206 downwards.
GCAAAACTAGCCAAACCTTTAACCCTATAGGAATGTTACAAGAGGATTTTTTGGCTTGCACTCGGGATGAGCGCCGCATAGCGTCAGGACACGGGAACGCCTGCACCCGCCCAACATCCGCTGGAGGGCCACAGCGCCCCCGAATCCTGACAAGGTGTGATGAAAAATATTTTTTTCTTATTTTCCTACTCTAAAATCTGGGGTGCGTCTTATCACCAGTTGCGTCTTATGAAGCAAAAAATATGGTAATTATTTTTCAGTCAAGTTGTGAACTTACAGATGATATCGCGAGATTGTAACTAAACTCTAAAAAACTGCAATACACGTCACAACCACTGGGCGGTGAGTGGACCACATTTAGCTGATTGCTCAGCTTCTTTTTCTTTTGTTTTGAGCAGCTGGCCTCAGATGTGAGAGGGCCCCAGCAGCACAGAGGAAATGAGTGTGCTGCTCTTGTGGAGGCCACAGACTGAGAATTACATAGTGGGAGGAGCAGAGTCCCAGCAGCACAGAGGATTTCAGGAGAGGAGTGTGCTGATCTTGTGCAGGCCACAGACTGAGAATTACATAGTGGGAGGAGCAGGGTCATCCCAGCAGCACAGAGGATTTCAGGAGAGGAGTGTGCTGATTTTGTGGAGGTCACAGGCTGAGAGTTACATAATGGGAGGAGCAGAGTCCCAGCAGCACAGAGGATTTCAGGAAAGGAGTGTGCTGATCTTGAGGAGGTCACAGACTGAGAATTAAATAGTGGAAAGAGCAGGGTCCTCCCAGCAGCACAGAGTATTTCAGGAGAGGAGTTTTCTGATCTTGTGGAGGTCACAGAATGAGAGTTACATAGTAGCAGGAGCAGGGTCCCATGCAGCACAGAGGATTTAAGGAAAGGAGTGTGCTGATCATGTGGAGGTCACAGAATGAGAGTTACGGTACATAGTGGAAGGAGCAGGTCCCCAGCAGCACAGAGGATTTAAGGAGAGGAGTGTGCTGATCTTGTGGAGGTAACAGGATGAGAGTTAGGGCTTATGCATATGGCACTTGAATAGGTGCGCAATCCCAGAGATACAATGCGGTGTGAAACGGAGGCATGGATCGGAAGGCTATGGAAGCACTACAGAGTGCATGTGTTTTCTGTCCGTTCCTCTGCACCACAAAAAAAAAAATTAAAAAAATAGAACGTTTTATTTTTTTTTTTATGTGTGGGCGAATCACGGACCCATTCAAGTTCAAAGGGTCTCAATCCATCCCGCCCACTGCACAGATGGTGCCCATGCATTGGGGACAGCAAAATTGCGGTCCCGAATGCACGGAATGGTCGCACAACTGCCGTGTCCTTACATACCAGGGTCCTCCCAGCAGCACAGAGGATTTCTGGAGAGGAGTGCGCTGATCTTGCAGAGGTCACAAGATGAGCAGGGTCCCAGCAGCACAAGGGATTTCATGAGAGTTGTGCTGAGCTATGTATCTAATCCTACCTTGTGTGATACTGTCTGCTCAGCTGTGTATCTAATCCTACCTTGTGTGATACTGTCTATGAAGCTATTGTATGTATCTGTATAGAGAGTGATCCAGATACAGAGATAAGGAGCTCTCCTTTGTGTACATGCACTGCTGAGATAAGAGAGGTGGGGGGGTGCTGCTGTATTTTAGTTCCCCATCACCCTTTTTAACAGAAGAGAGTTTTCTGTCTGGATGTGATTTGTGTAGTAAATAATAATAATAATATTTATTTCTATAGTGCAGGGGTGCACAGCGTTTTCTGGTTGGAACCACATTGCCAGACTGAACCATTATGAGGGCCGGAAATAAAATTTAAAGGGGTATTAAGAACTGAAATACTGTATTTATGGCATATTGAACACACAGTATATATCATAAGGGCTCTTTCACACGAGCGGATGCTGTCCGAGGAATCGCTGCGTGTAAGAGAGCCAAGCCCCGTACTGGACAACAGAGACACGGTGTAGTAACATGATTGATAATACTCCGTGCCTCTCTATGATCTTTTTAGTACAAAATCATAGTGACAACTTTATCTCACTGTGATATTGTAGTAATAAGGACACAGAGCATTATCAATCATGTTAATTAGAGATGAGCGAGTAGTGTTCGATCGAGCCGGTATTCGATCGAATACTACGCTATTCGGCATACTCGATTTCAATCGAGTATAACGGCGATGGCGCACTTAGAATTCGTTTCCCCTCCCACCTTCCCTGGCGCTCTTTTTCCACCAATCAACATGCAGGGGGGGTATGACAGGCCCGCGGAGCACGCTGGCAGCACGAAAACAGCGTCTACATGGATTGGCTGGAAAAACCATGTGACCTCGAATATTAAAAACTCAGCTCTTCCTGCTCGTTCGCATATGCTGCGTGAACTTAGTCAGGGACAGAGGCTGGAGAAGGGACAGATAGGTTTTAGCTGTTGGACAGGCAGGAGCGTGATTAAAAGCCCTTATCAGGGCTACTATAGTGCAGTACAGTGATAGCTTTACTACAATATACAGTCTGCAGAGAACGGTTGCTGTATTCAGGGATAGCTGCTGGAGTAGGGACAGAGAGAGGCATTAGTGGTGTATTAGGTGCTCTGCTACATACAAAACTATATTTGGCACTACTGTTCTGCGTTCTTTTTGGCTGCAAAACCCTGTTATATACCTAGTGTGTATATGCACCATCTGATCTGGCAGTATACGGCTGTGAATTTATTTTTTTTTTTTAAATACAGTTTATTTGGCTCTAGTGTTCTGGGTTCTGTGTGCCTGCAATACCCTTTTTGTATACCAGGTGTAAATACCCACCGTCTGACCTGTTAGTACACGGCTGTGTACCTAGAAATATAAAAAAAAAAAAGCCTTTTCATTGGCACCTGTACTTTGCGTTCTCTTGCAAAATAATTGTATATACGTAGTGTTCATACACACCGTCTGATCTGTTTGTACACGGCTGTGTACCTAGAAATATATTTAAAAAAAGCCTTTCATTGGCACCTGTACTTTGCGTTCTCTTGCAAAATAATTGTATATACGTAGTGTTCATACACACCGTCTGATCTGTTTGTACACGGCTGTGTACCTAGAAATATAAAAAAAAAAAGCCTTTTCATTGGCACCTGTACTTTGCGTTCTCTTGCAAATAATTGTATATACGTAGTGTTCATACACACCGTCTGATCTGTTTGTACACGGCTGTGTACCTAGAAATATATTT